>KI920717.1:0-18026 GCA_000473525.2 Anopheles melas | reverse complement strand
TGTGTGTGTGTGTGTGTGTGTGTGTGTGTGTGTGTGTGTGTGTGTGTGTGTGTGTGTGTGTGTGTGTGTGTGTGGCAGTGATCCCGCTGAGGGGCTGGGCTTCCTGACGCAGCGATTTGTTATGACTTATCTGCAAGCTTCTTAGTGCGGAGGTAGATTTTACTGCCTGCGTTCATCTACTGTCCCCACCCTCTCCCACCTCCCCTCCCTCACCTCACCACACTACCTATCGCGAAAAACAGACCCTGCCAGTTCTGTGTGCGTTTTGGGGTGCGTAAAAGTGGTGCTAGTGCCGGGAGTCGCAGGATACTTCAATTCTACTTGTTTTCTTCCTCTTTGTTGCCAGGTCTGTGCCTGTGTGGGTGTACTCGAGTATGTGTGTCTAAATGTGTCTGAAACATGTCTGATTTTTTAGGTCACACACGGTTAGTGTGCTTGTTTTTTTCCTCTCCTCTCTCGTTCGTTTAATCCTTCGCGTGTGACCTCGCCTTTAACTTTTGCCGGCCCAGATCAGCGTGGTTCCTGTGTGCGTGCGTGAGGTTCTGCCTGTGAGTGTGTGTGTGAGGTGAAAATGTGCTGAATTGTGTTTCATTTCTAGGTGATAAAAGTATAAGACAAGTGTAGGAAAAGGAAAAAAAGGAACAAAGGAACAGTGTGCTAACTGATAAGGTTGAAGTAATCGACAGGCGTTGGCCATTGCCGCTGTTCCGTGAGGTCAGTTAGGTGTACTTTTCACTGGTTAGTTTCCTCGACGTGTGAGTGTGTGTCACTTTTGTGAGAATATCCAGTGGTGTCCGTGTGAAGACATTTTTGGGTGGGTCCTGCCCATTCGTGACTGTAATAAAACTCGTGTGCCATAAAACATAAATTGATTTGTAATTTTGTTTGCCTCTATTTTCACATTCTAACGCATCTTACTCATTCTTTGCTTTCCCTACCTTCTCTCTCTCTGTGTGTCTCTCTCTCTCTAGCTTAGCGTGTTCGGGCGTGGTAAAGTTAGTGAAGGAATTTAAATTGTGATTCGATTGAGCTTGTACTCTCATTTTGTTCCCCTGGCGGACCTTTTCCGGCCCTGTACCTTGACGACGGTGTGTGTGTGTGCACTCGGTTATCTTAGGTGAATGTGCCCCCCATTTAGGTGAGGATTACTGGTAGGCCCCCCGCCCCCTAAACCCCAGTTTTGTGTTACACATTCGTGGGAAAGGACTTAACTATTAATCTCCAGTGAAACATCCACCCCGCATCCAGCTGATGCGCAAGCGAGAAGAGACGCGTAAAAGGTCAGTACGTGTTAAATATACTTAAACTACAGGAATGCTATTCGTTCAATAGTGTATTTGCACTTTTTTTCTTGTGTTGTATTTTCTATGCAAACCAGTACATAGATCTCTATACGCACCTGCGCTTGTCACGATATCCTAACGTTAATCGATCATTTGAAGGGACGCATAGATCCATCATCTGGATTCAAAGAAATGTCCCACACGGTCTTTGTATTTATTTGTTGCCATATTATACAAATGAAATGAAAGGCTATGTTGAGGTTATGTTTGTGAAACTTATCATGTGTTTCAACTTATTGTAATGGAAACCAATTACGCAAAAATACTGATACCTATTCTTATGGGAACATGGGGTAAAATGGGCATGCCATTAAGGTCTGTTACCGGCTTTACAACACATTCTTAAATCATTCAGCATAAACTTAAAGGTTTCGTTGCAATATTTTACGCGATGTCACTTTCAGTCAACTGTTTGTTCCCAACAGGCACAAAGTTTGTAAATGAACATGTATTTGTTAATCTTTTTCTTAATTCAATGGAATCTATATGAATATATGATATCTTATAGATAGATTACAATTTTGTAAAGTTTTTCGAATCAAAAATGAGAAGAAAAAAAATCTATTTTGTTTGTATCTAATGAACTCGTACAACTTAACAACATGGCCGTGATGGGTTCAAACCTCGCATGGAGCGTGCCCACATACGCAGGACTGACTATCCTACTACGGGTAATCAATAAGTCACTGAAAGCCAAGCCCACTTCACTAGTGGGTACAGGCAGGCCTTGGCAACAAATGTTGTTAAACTAAAGAAGAAGAAGAAGAAGAAGAAGAACATAATTGGTAGTACATAAATTTCAACATCCAAAATGGCGGAACGCAACTGCCAATTAGGTCTGTAATATACAACCTTATGCACCACAATTTCTGTTATACGCTTACGGGACCATCGATAGTAGACTTCTCGTAACTACCCACTATATGTAGTTTGATAATTGGCGGTTGAAATCATGTCAACATGTTATACAACACGACTCGCTAAACTAGCCTCATGTTTGCTACAAAAGATGTAAACAAACGCTTATTTGCAGCACATTAGATTAGGTTAGTTTTTGTATTGATATTGTGAATTTTCATTGCTGAAACAAAAAAGAGAAAGAAAAAAACAGTCATTTTCACAAGCGATGATATTTTTTGACACGCTCAAGGATTTTTTTTCAGAGACTATGTGCATCGTTGTGCAACATAGTTAAACACAGATTTATAAATAATTTAATATAAAAATGCTTATATGCATTTTGACGTTATCACTTACTTAATCATCCGGTGCTACAACCGCTTTGCGATCTTGGCCTGCCTCAGGAGTATCTGAAACCGCTCACGGCACGGTCTCGCGCCTTAGTATGCCAGTCCGTTATCCCGGCCTTAATAGCGGACGCCTCCACACCATCTTGCCACCTCAATTTGGGCCTACCACGCCTCCTCTGTCCTTGTAGACGGTCTTAAAAGACTTTACAGACTAGGACGTCCGTTTCCATTGTGACGTTATATAGAAATGAAATGAGTTTTTAAATTAACAATTGTATATCTCTGTGTAGAATGATATGAACACTAATGCCTGTAAATAATGCTGAGCGTTTGAAAAATCATACACGCCTGTAAATGGCTACGCTGCGATGAACCAACGACTTTTGACAGTTAAAGTGCATCTTGAGGGGCTGTTCAATTTAAGCTAGAATGCGTATTTCGACCAGACGACTGCTAATTTGAAATTAATCATGGTAGTTATTTAGACAGGTGTAGCATTCATCCGACTTTATCAGAGAAGAAATAAAGAGTTCAATCGATGGCAATGTTTTACTTCTTAGGATGCAATAGAAAAAAAAAGATGCATTCCTAGAAAACAAAGATAATTTCATACATTGACCGTCGTCAGCCAAAATTAGTGGGGGCAAAATTAGGGTATTATCGATCATTCCGGCTCCTGTTGTGACAAATTGTTCGAGCTACTATTGTGATACCTATTTCGAGTGATTTTGTTGAAATGTTTGCTTATGATGTTGAGCTGACTAGAGCAACCCTGTACTTATGCCATGCGCCTTGCATGAAGTACCATGCGTCTCCATCAATGCAATGATCGGGAATGGGAAAAAAGTCATTCTTTTGGATGAATTAGTTTTAGTTGGAACTATGCATTCGCCAAAAAATATATTACATTCACTGCATTTTCTAAAGTATTTCTGTCTCCTTCTCTTTTAACAATTTTGTCTCCTTCGGTACACACCTATCTATTGCTCTTATAATATTTTTGTACGACTCTGGGATTAAATCTAATTTGGGTCGAATGCCTTAAGGGCTGAAAAAGTGGTAGGAAACGAAACATTTACCAGTGGTGGCTCCCAGTGGAAGCTTGTAAGGCTTGTTAATGGTGAATAAATTTAAATTAATACTTTCAAAGGGTTTTATTTTTCTTTCTTTCTTGGTTCTCGCTTGGTTGTCGTTGGAAAGCGGTTATGCAACCAGAACCGTCCTGAAGCACAATTATGGAGGGCTTAGTTGTACGGTTATGCCTTAGGTCTTATGGGGATTTTTTCCCTCTCCATTCTGCTCTGGTAAAAGTTTTCATTTTTTTCTATCTCTATCTTTTCTAAAAATACGGGTTTAGTTTTTTGGTACAAAAAGAGGCTCATCGAAAGTAAGAAGCGTGATAAGCTCTACCGTATTTGCATAGCTTGTCGGTAGCGTGTAGATTGAAAACAAGAAAGTTTAAGCGTAAAATTGTATATGAGCACAAAAAAGGAAGAGAAGATTAGTTTTAGGCTGCTATTGGCAATGAATGTTGGAACTTGTTTGTGGGGAACGGTGTTACTGTGTGGTTGGTAACATCGTCTTGTTTATCAACCGCAAAATTCAATCATCGTAAGTACTTTAATCTCTGTCGATACCGTAATATGTTTCATGAGGGTGTAAAGTGTCAACTTGTTTTCAATTAGATAGTTTTGTTTGTCTAGTGATTACTTTGAAGTGAATATGATGAAGGAAATTGTTTGCTAAGTTACTCCGCAAAGATGATTCTACATTTATTCGGCTGTCGTTGGTTGTATATACCATAATCATTGTTGCACCAAATGGTATGATAAGTATGGGTCCATTCGGGTCCACGTACTGTGCCACGAGACCGGCCAATTTGCCCTACTATATAGCTAAAAACTGTTTACAATATTAGCATTTGCTCGATATATATCCAACATACCCACGAAAGTTTCCAATTCTAAAGATCGCAATGTAACAAAGTATGTGGCATTATAAAGTCTTTGCATGATAACCGTTATTAGCGGATCCTGAGAAATGGTATTTGGCACGTGTCTCAAATGTGACTAAATTGTTTCTGGTCGTAATGGTAGAGACATGAAAAGTGTCTCATAGCAAGCCCATCAAATCAAGGGAGTTCCTAACAAAAACAAATATTTCATATGAATGGTTTAAACATGGAATAAGATATTGGTACTAACTGTATGGATTTTTTCCTCTTTAAAATTTCCATATTTTCATTTTTTTTAAATCTATTTTCTTCTACGACGCCTTGTGGTAGGGGGCGAAGGGTTTGGGCATGGGTGACAAAAACAATTTAATTAGTTTTTTTTGTTGATTCCCTAGTTGCCGTTAAATTAAAACGTCTTCGCCTGGGACCATGAAAGGCATATGAACATATGTTCTCCTCCTCAATTTGGCATACAAAATCTCGATCGATCGAAGCTGGGGTGCATTAGAAGAAGTTGCTTGGGCGTTACCAGAGCTACCAGTTACCAGAACGCCCAACCGTTTCATTTCTTTCAGAGCTCGGTTAGAGTAGTGGGACAAAGCTGAAAGTAACTGTAACCGCTGCCGGACATCGACCTTCGAGCTGCAGTCCAACGTACAGAGAAAGTAGCCGTGTTGCGTTCCATTTGCACTTCAAGCTTCTGCAGAATCCTCAGGTCTCTTGAAAAGATCACACGGCTCGAATTTAGCATTCAATCGATTGACTCTCTCTTCTATAGAAGTAGCAAAATCACAGAAATATGTGCCCGATCGTATGCGGCCGAAACAAAAAGTACCACTCTTTCAACATTTTGAGAGCTGACATTCTGCGGAGAACATAGTACAAGGCTTACGATCGGTTGCTCTCTTCTGATTATGTCGCTTCTGCATTATGTTCTCTCTCTCTCTCTCTCTCTTTCTCTCTCTCTCTTTCTCTCTCTCCACTGCAATTTATTCTACTAAGAGTTGCTGAGACCAATTACAGAGGAGGGTGAAAAAAGCCTTTGATCGAAATCGTAATGAACGTTAATCAGATGTTAGGAGCAAGCCCTGCGAACAGTTATTTGAACGAAGTTGTTTCACTGTTCTTATTATAACTTCCGTGAACAAATTGATTCTGCTGTCAAATCTTAAAAGAATGCAGCCCACTAACATACGTGACGTATACATGTCATGTAGCACACCCATATACTTTTCGAACAGTTTGCTAAAGTGCTTGGAAGCAGGCTGATCAAATCGAACGGTAGCTGGAAGGGTGTGTCCGATCATTATATGGTTTGAGAATTGAGATCACTATGCCATATTTCAAAGGCTTATGTCAACAAATTTAACTCCAAGAAAACATTTAATATAATTACCTTCAATGACAGGCTCGGTCTCGGATGTTCTAACTAGATTTTGCTTTATACAACTAATACAAACACGAATTATATGATCATTATTTTGCTACAAACAATTCTTTCATCCGTTCCAATGAAACTAGGTCTAATTGGATTGATTGAAATATGATGAGAAAGCTTTAGAATTATATGATGGAAATGGTTCGATTCTTTATCGTCTCGGATGAACTCTATTTCTATCGCGAGTCATAATTTGAAATTGATTTTCAGCTGGAGCTAGAGTACGCATCGTATTGCCATTTATTTACCTTTTCATTGCGATTTGTGTTGTGTGCGAACAAAGCTGTTCTGGCCTTGCAGAAGTTGTTTTTATGTGAACTAAATTGAAGTGGGGTTTTTGTAGGAATCTGCTTTGAACGAGCTGCTGTGGAATACTCGTGCTTCATTCGCTGCTTTCATTCTAAAAGCTTTTCGTGGTGTATGGTCAGGAGTGTTGAATGATCTTTTCCTTAGTCTTGTTATTTCAGTGTAGTAAAAGAGCTCACGCCATAAATCACGGCTATCAGTTTCCATTTGCTGGTTTGGCTGAAATTTGGTCTCGATGGTAATTTAATGTGTTTTTGTGCCTAGCTTGGTTTGGTCTTGTTTTGTGCTTCTTACTAACATTCCGTAGATGGTGGAACAGAATTTATCTATTACTAGCTGTAAATTTGTTACGACTTTTTCTTGCATAACGTCCACTGACCTTTCGTTAGAATGAAGCTACCAAATGTCCTTGGAGTAGTTGACTTGGTGGAATGGTACTTCGTTACTGGTACACTTTTATAACGATGCTAGGAATGCTTATTTATTGAAATGAGATGAATATTGGTTATCAAATCAACACAACAGCTATCACATCAATTCTATTAAGCAAACTTTTCTTACACAATTTAAAATTATTTTATTATTTATATTGTGTATTTCTGTTACATTTGAATTTAATACTTTTTATAGAATTATGTAAACATTTCATTTCCTAGCATATGTAAAATTTAAGCGTATTTTTGAACTCAACATTATGAACATTATCTTTACTTCATTCAACGATCGCTTTCTCACATGCTATGAAAAAGTTGAGAAGCTTTATTTGCTTTCACTTTTTTCTAGAATAGCTATTGCACATCCTTTAAGCTGTCATTGCGAAAGGAGTGTACCTTCTGATTGGTGACACTAATAAAGAAGGGTAGCGAAAGCGGACAGGATGCGAGCGACAGACAAAGATGAATGAATTTGCCAGTGGCAGAAATGTATTAAACTTGCTCCTTTCCGGAACGAAAATGGTTAGGAGCTTCGGACTTTTTTTCAAAAAAAAAAAAAAAAGAAGCATGTCAAAAGAGTGCTTTTTCCATTCTGCTGCCTGCCTTTCAGAGCTATTCGTTATTTTCCCTCCGCTAAACGGGGGATTTGTTTGTGCTGCCCGAGTTTTTGCATTGTTTCGTTCCATACTCAAACATTGTTATTTTTCATCATCTACTTACGGTTCACCGATCGAATTTATCTGAACTTTTGTTTTGCGTGAGCGTACATAGATGAGGCAATGCTTTATACCTCTACTTTATGCTATCGTTTTGTCATTCAAATATTCTTTTGCGAGCAGCTTCTGGTAAGTAGTGGCTTCAGTGATGAAAGAAATCGAAGCAAAGCTACAGCAGAAACATTACATTGCTTACAAAAACTAATTTGTCAAGTTTCTAAACTACTATATACCAACACCCTTCGAAGTTATTGTTATGTATTTGATGTTTTTCTCTCTCTTCAGTATATTTTTCGCACGATAGAGTAGGGAATCGATTACAATCGCTTATCCTTATGGTGCAAAATGAACAACAGTTTGCCACCCAACACTGACACGGCAAAAGGGAAACACTCAGCCATGTGATGTGTCTTTGTTTCGTAGCTCGACCTCGTTTTCTGGTGAAAGAGGAAGAGCCCCATGAGGAAGAGGAAGCTTTTTACCGACAGCTGCTGGATGGGAGAAGCTGGAGATGGAGCGGGTTATATCTCTCATTTCATCTTTTTCAGTCGCGGTTCCAGTACGTTCAACGTTATGATATCGACAATCTCTTGCCTCTTAGTTCGCTGTAGTCGAGATGGTGGTGGGTGGTTTTATTTTGAAACTGCTCTTTTCGATCAGATAAGCTTACGGATATCGTACATATTTTCATGTAATGGGTTTTGGTAGATTGATAAAGGGAAAATAGGATTTATAAAGTATGTGCTGTGTTGAAGTAAAGGGTTTTGATAAGGGAAAATGGATGGAAAATATTAATCTTTGCAAATCATTTGAAATTCTACAGTTAAGCAGGAACATGTATATCTTCTATACGATTATTCTTAGCGTTGCGATGTGTGTTGTTGTGCCGGTTTGATATATGTGCTAACTAGACCTATGGTTAGTTCTAATCATTTATAAATTAACGTATGAAATCCAGGGGTTAAGGTTTTTTTTGTGTATTGGTGCATGTGAATATAAGTGAAAGTACAGGGTTTTCCAAATCACTTTCGAATGTAAACATTGTTATTCTTCTTCTTCTTCTTTGGCACAACAACCGCTGTCGGTCAAGGCCTGCCAGTACCCACTAGTGGAGTGAGCTTGGCTTTCAGTGACTTATTATTACCATAGCAGGATAGTCAGTCCTACGTATGGGGGCACGGTCTATTCGGGGCTTGAACCCATGACGGGCAAAAACATTGTTATTCACCGTATGCAAAATGTTGTTCCACATCGATCTGACATTTAATTTCCATCAAAATAATTTTTAATTTCTACAGATTTTCAACACGACTCAAGCTGGATTGAGTTTGACAGTTCTTTGTTATGTGTTGAAAATCATGTGTTAAAACTGAAATTTCATGTTGAAACAAATAAACCATTTGATTGATAGCTGTTGAAAAACATCTTGGATGCGATGAAGAACAAAGTTTACATTCGAAAATGACTTGGAAAACCCTGTAAATACATCAAAATTAATCCTTTAATAGGGGCTGTTCCGTGGTACAACTTGTACGACTTAACAACTTGCCCGTAGTGGGTTCAAGCCTTGAATGGATCATCGCCCTGTAACAAGCACTGACTATTCGGCTGCGTGGTATTGAATAAAATCTCGAAACCTGCCCGGCATGTACGCGAAGGGGCCGTCATGTTCACGTAAGAAGTTACACGGAATAGGGAAAGAATTCCTTACATAGTTATACGAACGATAGGGCATTTAATATATCTTCCTTAATAATAATGTGTTGATGTAGCTAGATCCACGGTTGTTTCTCTGGGACTTTTCAACCATTTACGGAAACATACCTTTTTGATTCTGCTTTTCATAGTTTACTACAATCTACAGCCAACGCCCACGAATCCACAAACATTTGTGTCAGCCCACAGACCCGTTTGTAGCACATGCATCTGAAGTGAAGGGGATTGATTGGCTTCCGTAATGAATTGTTCAATAACGCTAATGAGTCTTACTGTGTGTTTGTGTGTGTTGCTTTGACATCTATTCATACTAGCGAACAAGCGCGGAAAACAGGCGGAACGTAGACGAGCAAAGCTTCTTCCGCAAGGAATGAGGTCAATCCTAAAAGTCAAATGTCCGTTTGTGCGAGTCTGAAACTAGTCGTTGTATGATGCGGTTTGGTGAAATGTGTTGAACGGATGAAATCAACTGCGAAAATTTAATTAATTGTCGACACCGTGTCGACACGTGATGAAGGAAAATCAGGTCAAAATGGGATGTGAGCCAAGCATTGTAGTGAATAGGGGTGGAGAAAAAGAGGAAACTCTGTTTCATAGCTGTCTGATGTCAATTTAATCTTTTCAATAGAGCTTTCTATTAAGAAAGCTTTACGGCAACGATTTTTATTAGCCTTCTTTTTGCAGCTAATGTGTAAAGTTGTGAGTATAACAGGTGTAAAAGACATATGTAGTTTTATTTTTAATTCTTTTTATGAGTAGAATTATGCAATTTAGATGTTATGGATAAAGATATTTGTGTTGTTTGCCTCACTTTTTTGTTATTAATAAATATAAAACAATATTTAATACATGTTTAATGTTTATGTTTATTAATAAATATAAAACAATATTTAATACATGTTTAATTTTACATGAATTTAATATACCTAGTGTATTATGATTACAACATCTGGAATATAAAGTTTTTGAACGAAGTAATAAATGACTATGTTGCGTGAATATCAATATTTACAGGTTATTTGAAACATAACCTAGCTACAAACTCAGGTATTACATGGCTACAGGGATTTTTAAATGTACAGGGATTATTTTAATGTTTTTAGAATAAGCTGTTGACAAATTATTATCTTAGGTAAAATTATTGTGTTTATTCATAATTAACATTCAACAGCTCAACACATCAAAACATCCTTTTTTTAGCAGTAAAGTGGCACTGCCGGCGAAGCATCCACCATATGACATGCATTTGGTGGATAGCTATGACATAATACTTCAACATAATGCAGTACGTTGTGTAAATCTTGAGTGTGCTTCTGAATGGAGTGCAGTATACGCGATTTGAAAAGACTGTATGAATGCGATGATAGTAGCGTTCAAAAAGGAAACTCGTGAGAAAGATAGGATTTTATCCCCTTCAGGTTGTCCACATGGGAATGGATGATGTTAAAAGCGTTCGTAAATGCTCGCTAGAAAAGTAATTTGTTTTTTTTTTCTGTTTTCCTTCCAAATATTATAAACTATGTTTGTAAACGTGTGCTCATGCTAGTGTGTGTTGTTATGCATTGCAATTTTTAAAATAATATAATTTGTTTAAAATTTATAACATGGTCGTTAAAGTCACATAGAAACAAAATTTCTTGACTAAATATTCGGGTAATTATTGGGTATTTTCAATCGAATGGAGTTTTTAATACTTTTTTATCATTTATGTTAGAAATATTCCTCGAAAGTTTGTATAAAATAGACCTTTCTATATTCTTATATGCTGTTTCTGAAAAAACATGGTCGCTTTACCTAAATATTGAGTAAATGTTATTCTGTTTCTAACGAAACTATGTTTCAACACCTATTTCTCCATTAAAGATCATGGTTTGTAAATTATTTGTTCATATTTTTCAATAAGACGATCTGATACTTCACAAAGTTTCCAATATCTTCAATCATCAAGAGCATATACTTTTTCCTCGATTTGAAAACTATATTTAAACAATAAGTTAAAACACGATTAATTCAAAGCGTTTTACCCGATACCATTGGCCATTACCATCCTCCACATTAGATCTTTTTAAAGGTAGGCAACTATAATCTGATAAATAAAATGGACACGCACATAGTTATACATAACATGGCCGTAAAAACGAATTGACTATTGAATTGAACTATTGAAAGATCTTTTAGTACGTTTGAGTGGATGATCAAGAAAACACATAGCAGATTATCCTCTGATCGAGCTGGAAAATTTACGTATTTGTCGTACATATCCGGTTTAAGCAAAGTCATATAATAGTCCCTTATTGTTTGTATCGATGAAGATGCAATAAAATTAACAAATATTGAAGTTAAACTGCAAGAAAGTATAAGCGATTCCGACCAGTTGGTTCCAAGTTCGGGTAGGGTATTGTACCTACCTTGACCTGTCCCAACCCGAACTCGTTGCACTAACGCTCAGAATCGGGTTGGAATCGCTTATACTTCCTCGTACTTACTAATAGTTCGGGTCGACCCAGACTCGATGGACCTACGGGACGAAGTGATCCTACCTTGGCCCGATCCGAAATCGCTGCACCAACGGGTTGGATTCTCTTATGGTGTCTTGCACCTACCGGAATCGTTGCACTTACTGAACCTGATGTACCTTTCGGGTTGACCCGTGCGACTCCGGGACGTTATACGGATGGCTCCTAACCGACAGGTTTGATTTGACCCTCCCATCACTAATACGAGTGCTTAAGCGTTTTCTGTTAGGAGTTGTAGCTTTAATGTTTTATATGTTCTACATTTAATATATGTTCTACTGGAATCACTTAAACTTTGTGCATCCATGCTTGACACTCTCACTTCAAATTTCCTTTGAATATCGTTCCATCATAACCATGTCATTGATACCAATTACATCCAAAAAATCCCGCAATTGAAATTTTACAATCAAAATTTCAGCCTGTCAGCTGTTTGTATCGTATAGCAGTTTTCGAGCAGCTATCTAAGTCGGTATAATATACAGGTGAGATAATCTCAAGGTATATGAATTTAAAAGACTGATTTTTTTCGTTCTGTTTCTGAATGAAGATTTTAAGAGTGTTTTGTGTATTTGTCAAGCTCCCAGCTCCTGTTTGAGCAAAAGTTTTCACCCGTTCTGTCAAAAAGTGATGTTCAAATTTGGTTATAAAAAACATGCTATGGCCACCTGGTCTACATACACTTTTATTTTTTATTCCATCACCTGATCTGTTGAAAAACATGCTGAGGCCTCCTGGACTACATACACATTGTTTCTGGATTTCACCACCTGATCTCTTTAATGCACCTTGGAATAAATGAAAACACCACCTTGTTTTGCCATGTTTTCGAGTAGGTACACGAATCTAATTCAAGCTTTGAGGCTAGAGTAATCTTAGTGGAAAATCGCAAGCTAGTTTTGTTTGTGGTTTTGCATGGAGTGTTTACATGATTTCAGCCTCCAACTGTAAAAACTCCGAATAAAACAGCAGATTATAATCGCGAAGAGCCCCACTATTACAGTTAACGGACACATTCGCCATGGCGGATAAAAACATGCGTGTAAACATGTTTTTCAATTCTACCTTTGCTTGTTACCAATTACACTTCAGTTTTCACGGCAAAATTTGTTGAAGTATAATCTGTCTTCACCTTGGTAGTCCAAGCTTTCACACATTGGCTCAATCCATCGTTTTTTAACCAGCCAAATCGTTAAATTGGTGGTCATCTGCCCTACAGCCCTGATTAGCATCAAATGATTTCTTTTTTTTTCTCGCACATTAAGAAAAAAGGTGGGGTCAACAATTTTGTCGCCATTAGAGACTGTTGAAGTGTTAAAAAAACATGTTTTGGAGGTGTCTCAATCGGAGTGGAAAAAGTGCCTAGACAAATTTAAACTAGAAAAATCAGTCCCTTCAAACTGTTCGCATTTTTCAAACATAAAACACTAGTATAGATAGCAAGGATAGGATTGATTGCACTAATTTGCTGTATCAAAAGACGAACATCAATAAAGTTTCGTCCTTGAGCGGAACGATCGCATGCTATCCAGTGCTATACTGGGAACCAACGAGTGGGAATGTTCAATTAAAATCGGATATCCTGATTTCATACCAATAGTTTTCAATCGATCGATGTTTTTTCTCTCTTTTTTTCTCTTTTCATCGTATCTGCTGAGGTTTTTATCGTAGGACATCGAGTGGAAAATTCAATTAGTTTTGAAATTAAAACTCGGCGAACATTTTTCGTAATGCGACAAACTTCAATGATTTCTCGTGCAGTCAGCTAGCCGGTCTGTGCAAAGCTGGCTCAATTGCAACCTTTACTCCGTTCGGTTTGCTCTGGAATATATATACAAAAAATCAACGCTGGAGTATTACCGGTGGATTGGTATGAAGAAGGAAGAGGATATATTCCATTGCATCACGGTGTGGCTGGAAGACGACGTAGTAAAACACAAACGGATGAGTTTGTGTGCCTGTTGGACATCGTCCAAACCTGATTAAATACCACCTCTTCGTGTTGTGGCCATGGCTATTTCTGTCATTATAGCTTGTGCCGAAACGCCTATGCTTGATGAGAAGGAGGACAGGCTTCCTTTTTTTTAACGAGACTGAACATCGGCTGGCCTCGTTCCAAAAATGTGATCGGTAATGAAAGTCTAAATAATTGAGCTCTGTCAAATCTGCGCTGCCATCGGTTACCGTGGGCTCTGGTCATTGCAGTTCAACCAGTTGCGGAAAATGCCGCATTTCTAGCTGAGTTTTTCTTCCGGCAGGCTGTTCGAGGTTATACGGCATCATGCGAACTGGTAACAATACAGTGCCACCCGATACAGTGCCAGTGCTACGGAAATATTGATGAGCTTTCAGCAGAACTGCGCTGTCCCAACCAATTGCTGTGTGTTCCCCGGGGGTATAAAAATCAACACGTCGATGGATGGATGTGGATGGTAAAGGACGATTCCCGTATGAATCAATACATGTCGCTGAGCTTCAACCTCATCAGCATCCATTATCAACCATCGATTTTGGGTTGAACATCATTATGAAAATTGCTGCCTGTACTACCAGTGGTGGTCCCTTTTCTTTTATTGGTAAAAATTTGTTTCCGCCAGCTGTATGCATGTTATAGGATGCATTTGCAACGTTTTCTTCGTTGAGCACAGACACGCTGCGGATGCAACTGATGATCTTTCGTGTGCAATACGTGACCCACATTAAGGTTAGTTTAGTTTCGCGCTTCCGGACGGCGAAGTTCATCATTTATTACCTTAGCATTGAGCTTGCGCCCCATGTGCTGAGAATATAATTTCAAATTGATACATTTTTTATCCATCAATCGAGTATGATATGAATGTATTATTCAGCAAACCCATGATCAATTCGCTTCCAACCTCAATTTTGTATTCGGTGCATTCTTTAGCAGGAATGTACGTCATGCATTTGCTATAATGGGGTGCGGATGGTAGCATGTGTATGTATAACTACATGGAGTGAAGCCTGGAACAGATAGAAGTGCTGAAGAGAACTTTGTTTTTTTTTTATTTGTGGATTTTTTTCAAAGGAGCATCAATTTTGCCCATTTAACTCGATTATACGTTATAGACTTAGAACAAAAAAATCGGTTTAGTAAAACTTTTACGGTCCCGTTAAGCCGGTACATTGGCACAGTCGTCAAATCAGATGACTTAACAGCACGCCCTTCATCGGTTCCAGCCCTTCACATGCCTTCCATACAAAGGACTGACTGTCCCGCTATGGGTAAATTAAGGCAAATGTTGTGCCAAAGAAGAAGAAGATTAAAAGAACAATAAAAAAAACTACTGAGGAAACTACTTTGCATATCTTTATAAAAAAGAAATAATCCATGCGGTTGGCAAGTTTGAGTATAAAAATAGTTTTCACAAAAATGTAACCGATAGCAATTTTTTGCACCGTTGCCGACAACCAACACGATATGAAGCTACGGATCGCTTCCGATATATTGCTTGATCAGATAGAGATCTGAGAAGTGCTTTCAGCTCGAAATGGCAGCTAACAAATAATATTAATGTATCTGTGAGCGGTCTCATTGTACAGTCGTCAATTCATGCAACCTAACAACATGCCCGTTATGGGTTCAACCCTCATATGGATCGTCCCCCGTAGCAAGGACTGAGTATACGACTTCGTGGTATTGTATAAAGTCTCGAAAGCCTGTATAAGCCAGCATGTCCCACTAGGACGTTTAGGCCAAATAGAAGTAGAATGTTCTTTGTTTGTGTTCTTTGTTGCCAATTAATTTGTCACATCAATTGATACCATTGCTAATTTATAACCTACCTTAATTTATCCTTTATTTATCTTCAAATATGTTTGCATATAGGTAACGATGTAAAACGGCAACTTCCACGAAAGAAAAAAGTTTTGAATTTAATATTTAATATTTTACTTTTTTTATTCATAACTATTTGTAATTAAACATTTTTCCTAGTTTTACCAAACATATTAAAGAGATTTCAAATCGTTATGAAATAGTACCACTTGCTATCGATTGAGAATACTGAAATGTAATATAAATAATTAACACATTTCTTGTAATTTAAGGTTAATTGCTTACAAATTCATAGGCAAACACCCCTGAAAAAATGTACTCGAAACACGAACAGTTATATTTGCGGTAATGAATCACCATCAAAAGGGAACGGATACTGCCATGTTTCAAAGAATGGATATCGCTATTCTAGTTCAACAGGTACAGCAATCCATTGTTTCGTACAACAATAATTCATTGTTCAGGGTGGTTTGATGTTGTTGCTTCTCCTAGGGGCGTGGTCTAACTAAGACACTGCAGTAAAACCTTTCAGTGGAAAATGATCAATAGAGGCATGAAGTAATTGGTGTGACATGTATGGTTTGTTGTTCTCACCGACCAGGAAATGCAATCTAATTTCCCATCATTGGATGTTGAATTATTGCAGCGAAATTTAATAACGGCTCTTTTGTTGATGGGTCAATGGGTAAAAACACAACACACCAGGCGGAAAACCACCGCTGGAATCGGATATTGCACGTTCATTTTTGCGCGAGATATTGCATACGGGCGGCATCCACCGCCCGATCATCATATCCCTCAGGTGGTTTAATCCTGCCGTATTTACGACCTATCGTTTGTTCTCGCACGATGAACATTCAGCTGAATGTGCCATTTTATATTTCCAACACATGCTCACCACTGCTCACTTTTAGTCGTGTCATTTCTCGTGCAGCCACAGCCCGGTTTTGGTCGGTAACCAAATGGAAAGCTAATGGAATTTCCAGAAAGTGTTGGAGCCCTCTGTGGACCGCCCGTAGACAGTTCTCGGCAATCTGCTCGGCTCGATATATCAATAACGGTCGGTAGATCCAACTCAATTATAAACATCTTTCCTTCCCGAAGGCGTACACCAGCCTAGGCGCGTGGCAATGGTCAGTACGTACGCTTTGGTTCAGCTTCTGTGCTGCTTGCTATTAGGCAAAACTGCAAAACTTATACGTGGTCAGAGCTTGCGAAAAATAAGAAGTGAGTATAGCGGGTGCATGTATCTGTGTGTCAGCATCATACTGCAAATGCTGGAGCTAGCCAATCACCAGACTAATCCGTCTTTTGGTTGTGGAGGGCATCCTCATAACGCTAGCTATGGAAGCAACATATTGCGTTGACTAACGATACTGGATTTGAACAGGCGCTTTCGAATTTTTGGCTCACGGCAATGTTTGTTTAGTGCGGCTTTTGGTTGAAACCATTACAAAGGAACGGCTAAAATTTATATTTTATTTCACTCTTTATTGTGGCATGCTTCGATAATATATAACAATATATATATTGCATCTTCTATTTATTAAAAATATATGTATTTGTTCCATACTAATTTTAAATTAGTGAAGCGAATGGATCCAGTTGAATAATATTATTTTATACAGTTTTTATATATTTAACTTTGGTTTAATTTCTAGAAGCAAATCAAATTAACGAATCCTTTGCAAGAGTATTTATAAAAATTCAGTAACCTCATCTCAATCATAATCTTGCATAATATACCGAAAAAGCTTTATATTTTATAAACTTTTGTTCAACAACCTCCTATCACAAGGAATGCTGCTGCCGATAAAATGTATGAAGTTGTTTTGCATACACGTCTTTGGGGCGTTCTTTTCTATTATAATCCTAATCGAAGCACTTTAATCATGGCTGTATCCTTTTTTCCAATTTTCACGATACAAACTCGGTTAGGCACCGCTGCCGGATGTCTTTGTGCGTCGAAATCGAGCTCGATAAAAGGATGCAGTATTATTTACATATTATTGGATTCTATCAATTTCCTTACCTTGTAGTAGTTTTTTTTCGACAAAATGAAATCATTCCCTTTCAAACGTTTCTTTCGTATTTTCTTTGGACTAGGAATTTCAGTCAAATTTTCGTGTATTTTCGTGTTTCAGTGATGGAATCCTGAAACGTTTGCTTTATTCATATACCATCCTTCCGCCATTCGATACTTCTTGTCATTTGCCTGGTGACTCACGGCTGGCTGGTGGTGAAGTATCACAACGTTTTTTATTGTGCTTTGCGAAAAGCGTATCGTGCCGGAAGGTAAAGGTATTCAGAATTATTGACATGCTGAAGATTTCCCAACGGTTTGTGTAGGAGGATCGAATCAATTGGATTTGGGAAGTATGACCTTTTGGACGATTCCGGGTAGTTATTCTGGATTTTGTATTTTTTCAACGGTCTTCAATTATATTTCCGGCTATAAATTGTAGTGGTTTGGGAATTGTGCAGGTTTCGGGCTGATATGATTATCTTCATAACTCAAAGGAACTGCAACTGCATCGTAGCTTTGGCCTGCCCGAAA
>KI920716.1:12335-28259 GCA_000473525.2 Anopheles melas | reverse complement strand
AGACCCGGTTGACTTGTTCGAGCTCTATGGTAAGGTCCACTGCAGGAATGTGTTCTAGCAACAGGGCTGGTTCGAATACCAGGTTAACTACAGCATCAGTTCAAAGACTGCGAAAGGTTAGCAAACAGTTCCAGTATCAAAATAGATCCGATATCTGTGCTGTGCTGTGACAATTTCCTTTAATTCTACTTGTTATAAAATCGAGATAGTTCCAGGATCAATTTCAGTACGTTTCCAATACCGGAGTTGGTTCTAATATAGGTTCAAGATCAGTAGTAGTATATCTGGATAGATTCAAGATTTGTAGCATAATCGTTACAACTTTGGGATCCAGTTCTTGTACCGGTTTATGCTCTAGATCAGGGGTCTCCAAACTACGGCCCGCGGGCCGCATGCGGCCCTCAAGAGCATTTAATGCGGCCCGCGAGGACTGGGTTAAGGTTACATTAAATAGCTTTCTTTTCTATCTGATCATTTTTTTTTTTACTTCTAAAAGATGAAAACCAAGATTCATTAAAAGAAAGCTGCAGAAATTTAATATATTTCAATAGTATTTTCTTATTAAAACGAGATTTTAACTTCCACTCATTCTAAAGGTAGTGTCAAAATGGCCCTCAACAAGGTTGATTGTGAAGCAATGCGGCCCGCGAGCTGAAAAGTTTGGAGACCCCTGCTCTAGATGCAGTTCCTGGATCACCACAATTCAGGGATACATTCAATGAGTTAGAACGCTATGAGTTAAGAATCAGCTCCAACAATAAACCGTAAACAATCAACAATAATTAGATTAAGGAAGGCAATAATTAGATTAAGATTAAGGATTAATGAAGTGATATGTATGAATATCAAGTTTGTTTTTTTTAGTAAAATTATGAACAATTGGAAAATATGTCCCTTAACTTTATTCCCACAAACGAGCGCAATAATGCTTGATTGGAGGAGTTCGAAATTAAATTAAAATACATAAAAACAATAACAGCAAGACAGTGTTGAAATAATATTTTCAAGCAACACATAACAAGAAACATTTTCGATTTCGAAAGACAGAGTTGCACAAAACGAGCTCGATCAGCTAATATGTACATGTGCTTCAATTAAACGGCCAATACACCCTTTCATGTTGCAAACGTAATGTGCAGTGGAATAACAAATTTAAGCCCAGCAAATTACAAAATATGCCATCTACACACCTTTCATAACATTGACCGGTGTCGATCGACATGCGGCCCCGTGATGACAACATGCAACATGTGCTTTCCTAATACAACCGTGTGTGTGTGTTTGTATTCCATACTTTTACGTCAAACGAGCTGCACTAGCTACGTACGTCATCGATTGTCAAGACACATTCGATTGAAAGTCGGTTGTACTATTTTCCGCTTCACCCCTCCCGTCACTCCATGTAACGTTTTTACGCTTCCCCTTTACCTCCCATGACAGCAAGATGATGACACAGCACACAAACACACACATATACGAGGGTGCGTGCAAATGGCACGTGAATGTAGCAGCCCCAAAGCAGCAGTAGCAAGCTGAGGCCATAAATGTCAGTCCGCTTTGGCGAACTAATCGTCGTCGTCATTGCCTTAGGCAGCCATAATAGAGCCGGGCGCATTAGCGATCGCCAAAACGTTAAGCCACCACGCCACACACCATCGAGCGCGTACATCGGCCAGCCAAACGTACTGCCGAGAAACACACAGTACAGTGTGGTGACCACACATTTATCTCACGTGTTGGACCGGCTTAACCATTCCTCAGTTTGCGAGGCGGGCGCGCGGTGGTGGACCTGGAGCATGAAGTGAATCAATACTGTCTGGTACCATCATCACACCGTCCCACAGGCAACTGCGCACGAAATGTGACACTAATGCCTGCGGTGTGGCCTTTAAACGACCCTTAGCACACACGCTTCTGGTGGAAGGTTGTTCCCTAATGCTCTCCCGTCACTTACATGCTCACCTACCATGGCTTCCCCACGACGGAACAATGTTCTGCGCGTTCGATGGGTTCAATACACCAACTAATTGTGAACCGGTACCTGTGTGTGCAGGCGTTTGTAACGGAAGCACAAGCGGGGAGGGGGGAAAAGTATAAATCTTTCCCGATTGCCTTGCTTCACATTTCAACATCTCGTTTGTTGGCCAGGGGCACATTCTGGCAGGCATATTAATTCATTCGTTACATTTCGATAACTGAACGAACCGAAGCGCAATCGAAGGTTGCGCGAAAGGCTTCCAAAAATAAAGGAAAGCCCCATCCCCATCCACTAGAATGAACCCACCCCACTGTAACGTACGGTGCAACCCTAAGGAGGCCTTAGAACGTTGTTTGCCAACAGTGCCAACAATAACACCGCTAGGTGCGTTAACCTGTTTGCAACGATTGGTGCGGTTGCGCACGCCGCTGCCTGTGTGGTTCTTACTATTGCTCGCTATTTTTGGCATGCATGGATTGCATTGCATTGGTTGCGCGTTTTTACAAATGTTAATTTTTTTTGGTACAAAATAGTTTGCTACTAGCCAATTGGGGTTGTTTTCATTTGCAATGAATTTAAAGGCAATTTAGATAAAATATCAGTACATCAGATCGGGCGCAAGACATTTTCCAACTGTACTATATATGTAATTAATTGTAATTAAATGATACTACAACGAAAAACTCCACAAGTTGTAATATCTTAACAAGCACATGTTAAGGTTTATCTTAATATTTTGAAAAAGGCACAGCTTCATTGTGTATTAACGATTAACTTTTAAAAGTTCATTTAGTGATCAAACGAAGGTTCATATGATTGGTGAAAATGGTCACATAATATTGAACGTAACATGGCATACTAAAATAAATAATTTGGCAAATAAGTGAGTAACAGAATATGACATCTTGGGCTATACATTTTGATGTACATTTTGTGAGGCGATATTTTCAATTCGATCACTGAATAGACCTTAAGCTGTGTTACGCAGTATTCAATAAGATGTATCAAATGAGCAATACAAGGAGTTCACAGATAGCAATGATGTTGAAGTCTTTTTACCCTCGCAGGGTTAAAACATAAATACACATTTTACGGTACTGTGTTACAGGATCAACGTGTGCCGAGGTGCTTCAGTATATTACTGTAATTCAAGCATCACTTTTCCTTTACCAGCATATCGTTTAGACACGAATGGAAAGGTTATGTATTCCTGTTTCCTTCCTGACATAACGGTCTAAGCTTACAAGGCTTAAATGGTGGTACTACAAAGACGTAACCGGATACTCGGTTCTGGCACAACGATGGGCAGAATGGAAACATGTTCGGTAATTACAGGAGCCGGCGCATGTACCATTACACCAGTCAGCCAAATGTTCCAGGCGCACCAAACGTTATGTGTTATGCCTAAATAAGTAAGGAACAGAACAAAAGTGAGTAGAAATATGGTTCATAATTTTGCAGCTGTAGCATAGCGTTTCATAAATTCACTCAAAATTAGACATTGACGATCATGCCATTAAGTGGACATTAGATATTGTCGGTATTAGGTAAAACAAATAAGATCCAATATGTTTAACATCACGAGTATATAAAAATGATATTTTAGAGATATCTCAATACACGAATAAACAGCTCTATTCACACGATTTTGCAATACCACAATCAAAGCAATAGCTGATTTGTCTAAAGGAAGCATGACAATTTTACCCCAAGTTGGATTGGCAATCGTTCAGTTTAGTTATTCCCATGGTCCCTCCTCTCTCCCCAAGCAAGCCGGTGCTTTATTTTGCAACCGATTTTTGGACAAACACTCGCCCTCGTTGCATTTCATTACAACGAGCCCATTACACATTGAAAGAACGCTTATTTTTGCATCCGAAAAGGTGGCCCAAAACAGATCAGTTAGACCATATAGCCAACGAACCGAACAACAGGATATACGCCCATAGCTATTGAGCCATCATCGTCAGCACCATCCACACAAACTGCAACAACCCCTATTCAGGTGATGTATTGTATATGAATGGGCTGGAGGGCTGGCTGGCTGGCTGGCTGGCTGGCTTGATTTTACCTTTTTTGCATATTATTGTAAGTGTACTGAATAGCCGCAGCGCATGCAGATGAGTGATTTTCGATAGCATTCATCAAGAATTAGCATGAAAATTGAAATTCTCTTTAGCACGAATGCAAATCAACCGGCCCCGCCCGTCTCTTGCAATCCAAAAGGAGAAAAAAGATGTAGGATGTTTCGCAATTCAGATGAGGGGGGCTGGGCTGGGGGACTGGCTTGATGAATGCGTTTGGTGCACCGATTATCGATGTTTTACAGCATTGCTTTGGAGAAAGAAAACAGCAGCACACATAGCCCTGCGCAGCAGTACACGCCATTGTTCTCCGTGAGGTAGAATTTAAAAAAAAAAACATGGAAGAATGTCTAGCGACGATGCAAAGGAATGGGCAGAAATATAGAAAAAAGAAGCATTGCATGGGAAGCTAATAACAAAAATCATTGACACATGAAGGACAACATAAAAATAAAGAACTAATAAAACAATGAAAAATGTGTTATAGAAATAAAAGAAATATAACAGAAAAAACTAACCACAAAACAAGAACAAAAGACACTAAACAGATGCCAAAACAAAATGAACAAACAAAAAACTTGCTAAAAATAAGCCAACACACCGATTATTACCTAACAATTGCACCTCATTTCTCCTGGAGTTAGTAATAGCCATTTCAATGTATTTGATGATGCATCACCGAGTCACCTTTCTCCTAGCCATCTTCCGTACACAAAGTGCTAATGAAAAGAAAGACAATGCACAAACCACAAACCGTAGAAGTTATTAGCAATGCGACGAGACGCCGTACTGTTTAAGCGCTGCGCCCAACTTTGGATGATAATTTGAATGTGAACTAATTTTGCAGCCGGTGTGCATTTTCACCATTCTTCACTGCGTGACAGATGTGCCGCCGCGAGAGTTAAGGTGCATCACCACCGCCACCTCGGGTAGGGGGTGGGGGGTGGGTGGGAGAATTTGCGACGCTATTGTCAACATATTTGAATTGTGCAAAATTTTGTGCGCTTCACAACTCACCAGATGGCTGGTAGATGGCATCGGGGCTGCGTTGATGACGATGGGCCGCTCTCCGTTGGCCCGTTGGTTAGCACTAAACCGTGTATGTAGTCGCTCCCCGGCGGGAGTTCATCGGTACCGGTACGTTGTATGAATAAAATATTGTTTCACAACACAAATGCCAGCAAACCCATCCGCAGTTCATTAATTCATGTACGCGCTGCTGCTAACTCATTCACCCGTAAGCTTTGGTTTGGATGCTTACGCCAATACCGCGGGAGGGGGGGGGGGGTACAATACCGTCCCGCCATCTTTATTGTGCCCGATGCGCGCAGTACACACGGTTGGAATTGGAATTTTATTCATTTCATTTTCATCTCCCAACGCTGCCAGATGCATTACACAGCAAACCCCCCCCCCCCCCCCGGAGGAGATGTTCCCCTTCCCTGCCTCCTTATACTTGCAAATTCTGCATCGCGATGTAGAAATCGGCACCATTTTTTTCTCCAAAGGCAGAAGGGTGTAAATGGGAGGAGTGTGTGCGCACACAAAACACATTCAAAATATTCTAAAACAACAAAAACGAAGTCACGTTGCTACGCAATAGAATTAGTACACACGTAGTGCTGGTAGAAAACGGAGGTTGTACACGGGGTAGTTGCAGGCCGCCACGTATTTGGCGATCGGACCCCTCGTTCGGCATAGGCCGTGGGATAACCTTATACAGATCCCGACAGCCCGTGATGGCATGGGGCCGGTATGGACGGACTTCGGAGGCCCTAAGGTTGCAACGACCTTTGTTGCTTTTAATGGAAGCGTACGGATTACACGATACAAACAAATCGCTTCATCGATTTCCATAACACATACAACAATGGTTAAAGTATATTGATATGCTGTCTATGGTGATTTTTAATTAGAGGACACATTTATTAAGCCTTATTTTTTATTTTATCTCGTATTTTTTTCTAATTTTTTGTTCGCTTTTATTTGTTTATGCATATTTATGTTTTACTTAGTTGATTTTTTTGTTATTTAAGACATTTGCGATACTTTCATAAAATAAAATCTCACAACAAAGCATTTTATACTTTTTATAATTCTCGAGTTATTAAATTTTGTTCATCTTAAATAGCAAAACACTTAATATTATTTTTACAAAATTTTTACTTAATGATAAATTTAATTATTTCAATAAAAAAGATATAAACAAAATCCCATACATAATTTAAAAAAGGGAAAATTTAATTAACGCAAAGGTAAAATCTTAGATCAAAAAAGGAAAGATAAACATAATTTTAAAAGACCGCAAAACTTACAAACCTAACTAACAAAATAAAAAAAAAAACTGTACATAAAGAATACTTATTACCAACTAACTGGAATTACCGAAAGTTTCCCAAAATTAGAACGGATACAGCGAAAAAAAAACACATAACAAAAACAACAACACAACAAAGCAATGGAAGGAAAAACAAAACACAAGACAAAATAGAAAAAAACAACGAATGCATAAACCGCAAACACACACACACATGGGGGATGACATCCCCGGTTAGGCAATTGCAGTGAAATAAATCAGAAGAAAGAAGACTAGTAAAACAACAAACGGGAACGCAAAGAACAAGGGCTATGAAATAATGCTTCGGGCAGGCAGTCGGATTCAAAACACAAATACACACACACACGCGCGCCTCTCTATAATAGATCGACCATTGTTCAATCGGCTTTTTTTGCCGGTTAATCCCCACGTGTGTGCATGTGTTTCTCTGTGTCTCTCTCTGTGTGTGTTTTGCAGCCCCAATCGGGGTGTTGTTTTTGTATGCGAAAGCAGAGCGCGACAGGAATACATTAACCTCGCTAAAAGCTGACACACGAATCGCGCGGAATGGTTGAGGTGCGATTGAGCCATCGCAGTGTTTCTATCAACTAGCTGCGAATGTGTATGTCTATGTTGGTGCACCGATGGAAGGGAAAACCAATAGATGAGCCAGACGTAAAGAGAAGGGGATAAGTTTAGAGAGGTAAGGGCAGAAAGAAGCCGCCATCAAGCTCCACAGCGCCGCGGGGTATACTTTTGGTCTACAGTGCTAGGATCGCGTTTAGCTTTCCGGCCCACTCCAGTTTGCATACACACTGGCACAATCTATCACAACCCCTCCGTTTCCTCTTCAACCCTTATTCCGTCTGTTCTTTTTTGAACGATTTTCTATGGAAAAATAAAGCGACGAATCGTAGACAAAGCGTTAGAAAGTTACAACTGGGGCGAAACGAACTCTTTCACTTTGTCAGCGTCATCAGCGCGGAATCCCAGGCCGCGAGAGTTCACTAAACTGTGCCCTGATCTGCAAGAGCGTTCTGAACACTGGGGGTCCAAGTCATGCCCGTCGAAGTCATGCTCTTGGCTGGCTGTAAAAATTAGCTAATGTAAGGCTGACACGTCACGTTCGAAAGACGAACCGTCTCTAACCGCTTCGGAAATTGCTGTAGGGGCTCTGATTCAACCGAATAACAGTCATGAAATATTACACCTATACTAATGGGGATCCATTAATCAAATAAACTGTAGCTTATGTTGATATTAGTAATAGTTTAACACTGTCAAACTGTAATGATTTATTATGTGGACTTCTGAATTGCCATTTACGTACTACAAGCTATCGAGAATGCTAATAATTGGCCGTCATGTCTTATTGGTTTCACAATTCGTGTTTAAAATTATTTAGTTATGATGCTGTTTCTAAAATTTACACAATTTGCTGCATCAAATTTAAAATACCCCATTTATGCCTAAAATGTGTTGCACGCGAGAGAATACGGCTATACCATACGTGTCATCGACGTGCACCATCTCAGAACAGTCACGCCTGCTCGACACGCGTTAGAATACCCACATAAGCAGCCAACTCAAGAACAAGTTCAAACTCGTATGGTCAGCTTCCAATTTTAGCTCGAAAGATGATGACTTTCCGAAAACAGAGAGCGAAAGCGAGAGAGCTCTACTGGTCCGAAACTGTTTTTGCAACATTGTAGCCACAACGTCTTGAACAATCTGGCACAACGTCTATCAGAAGGACACCGAAGGAAACGCGCACCAATCAAGTACCATCAGCAGCTAACTACCCCAATCCACTCTCTGGGCGGCGGCGGCGGAGCTCATCGCAGTTGTTGCATCGGCGTTCTTATCAGCCCGCTCGCGTACATGACCTTTGCTGGAGCAAGCGTCAAGCCACGGTCCGGCTTTCTCTTCCACAACAACAGTGGCCAGGACACAGTGAAGCGGATGATGCTGATAAATGCAGCACACCAGATTGACGACGAGGTCATCATTGGGTGTGTTAGCCTCTGATGTGATTGGCGATGCATCTACGGGTGTGCTCTGCTCCGAGAACTGAGAGTTTGATATGCGAGTAAAGTACTGTTCCATGTCCGTTGACTGATGGATAGACATGCGGGAATTGATTAAATTTTGCTGCATGGTTCTGTAATGAGCCGGGAAGATGGAACGTTTTAGTGGAAGTAGTTAAGAGAGGTTTATTATTAACCGTTCAAGACAACGGCCGCAGACATCAGAAGTAATCCATCATTCATTAAAACATTCGAACACAAGTCGTTGATAGATGATTATTGCTTCCTGACTCTCAGCCAAGAGAGCGCTGCTTTTAAAAATATGTCTCTTCCATCGTCGAAACGCACCGCAAATCTTCCGCCAATCTAACCTTCGCACATCTGTTCCGCTCACGATGTTCTATATTGGTGGTGGGCAAAAAAGCAACCAAGAAGTATAGCGCCACGGAAGTAAATCGCTATTCTTCCCAGTTCGCGACCGTTCGGCATTGCCAAGGTGCGCAAAACGGCACACACCGAACCGGTAAAGGCTGCTACGCGAACAGCATTGTGGAGAGTTTCTTGCACAGTCTCCAACACAAACACACGGAACTGAATCAATGGATGACCCGCGCGTTGCTGGTACCGTTAAGTCAAATAATGCCGGCATGCTTGTCTGCACCACCACCGGTCTCCCCCTTCTCTCTGCTGCGTGAGTTCGGAACTTCGGAACGCACGAACACACGCGGCCCACTCCGATCGGTATAACAAGCGCACACTCCAAGGTGAAGTGTCAAGCGACCGGGTTCGAGTGTGTCCTCGGGCCTGCCTGCCAGTGATACCCTCCCTCTCGCATTATGTTGTCTGTGAACCATGCCACACATACCAAACACACTTTGCCGTTCACCTGGTAAAATTAAGCACAAGTTTCATATTTCGCCAATCGTGCAAGCAAAAAACATCGGTCGCTTCCTCCCTGTGTGTCCTGAGGTCCAACACACACACACACACACACACACACACACTGCCAGAAAATGTTAGAGAGACACACACACATAGACAAAAGAAGAATCAAAACCGGGGATTTATATATTTTTGCAACTTTGAACACCAACCAACCCGCCCCAAACCCGTCGACAGACAAATAGACAAACCGGGACCGGGGCCAGACAGTCAGACAGGCAGACAAACAGACACAGGAACATCGCGATGCAGGCGAATCAAGAATGAACCCACCAGAGGGGGGAAGGGAAGAAGACACGCGATGTAGCGGCAACGGGAAGGAAGGGGCAGCGCGGTAACTGCATCATGCACTCACGAAATTGCATTCGCAATCCAATTGTGCGCGGGGTGCCAGGTCCCTCTCTCGATTGGATTTTGCTGCTTTAGGCATAGCAGTGTGCGATTACCCCCCGACCGGGTAGGATGATGAAGGTGGAAAGACACAAGGAGAGAGGCCCTACGTGGCACGATAGAAGGGTAATGGATCGTGCAAAGTTCAGAATTAAAATCAATAAGCTCTATTGAGTTAAGGCCCCCTCCCTCCCGCCAACGACCTACCAGCCCAGCACGCTGGTGCGATGTATTTCTGGCGCTGTTAATCAAGCACAAGCACCAGCCGCTAGATAACTAGCACGGCAGTTAGCGTGCCGTAGTAGTAGACCTACGCGGGAGATCTAGAACGATAAAGCACAATAGGCAGATGTGTGTGTGTGTGTGTTTTTACCGTAACAGATTAATAGGTTGAATGGGTAGCAGTGCTTGAGATTTTAAACAGTACTTGTTGGGAAATGGTTCATGGCAGATTTGTTATTAAACAGGGTTGATTAATTAATCTAACGTTACGACTATAAAGGTTTTTTATTGTAAAGTGCTATTTTCTAACATCTTTGAAATTTTATATAAAAGTATATTGAAATTTGCTTCCAATACAAATACAAAGATCAATGTACAAGCTACAACCAAGTTGCCAACCAGGATACTTGGTTTTTGGTTACACTTCATGGTTCTAATCCACACTTGATGCCACCATCTAACTCTCTTCTATGTCTCCTACTGAATGATGGGATGCTGACACAACATATGTAGACGACACTACAGGACATATCGATTTGCGGCATATTGCACCTGTTATCGTTTAGGGATCAGAATATTCTGGATTTCGTATTAAGAACTATTACTCTGACCGTCGCATTGTCCCAAGCGACAGCCTTCCCCAACTAGCTGAATTATTTTCTATCACCTCAAATATGTCGTCGTCAACTAATGATGATATCTTTTTAATTCAGTATCGAAGTACCGAGAATTATCTTCATATAACCAGTACATGTTTGGTTGCCGAGCGAATGTCATCCACTGTTGTTATAATATAAAGCGCTTAGTCAGCATTCTTTAGTAGTAACGTATTTTCATTAGTAAAAGAAACAAAAGTGACTAATATATTAGTAATCTTTATTATCCTAACATATGATAGTTTTGTGTTAGCAACTTTTAAAAACTTATTGCAATTATAAAAAACAGAGTCTTTTCCATGCACAATGCGATATCTATGATTATTGGATATCTTTTTCTGTTTTAAAAACTGATATCTTTTGACTAGCTGTGATCTTTATTTATGGTAGAAAGCGTAACTGTATAGTTTTCGCATTTCTGGAAACGTTTTAAGTTGTTGTTCATAAAGTAAAAGAAAATTCCCTCATCTTAATAAATTATCATAAGACAAATTGCTTTGACAGAACACGCAGTGTTTGAGATAATTAAGATTATATAAGATAACCAATCATGCTTTCATTAACTTTTGCCTGTATAAAAAATGGATTGAGCCCAGTTCCACACACGATACTATTAGATGACTCTTTTATTCGAAAATGAATGAAAATTTTTATAGCAAAACGGGCAGTTTATATAAACCAAGATGGAGAGATAATCTAGGGCTTTATCATCATCATTTCCTGTGTACTTAAACCCTACTTAGAGCCTGTGTACCTAAATCAGCGCGTTTCATCTAGCCCGGGCAGAATAGAATTAATGCCGTAACCTCGTTCCGTAAATGTGCAGCAATAGCAGCAGGAACGGATTTTACTGACCAGCGCATGTATGCGCACGGGTAGAACGTAAGGAGGGCGCAAACTACTGCATATGCAATCCTTCCCCGTGGGTGATCACCGCCAGTAAGACACGTATGGGCCTTGCTTTCCTTTCCTGCTGTCACAAACCAGCCAACCACACACACACAAATTGTCAGTATCGCAAACGCAAATCTATTTAGCAGGAAAGAGTTCAGGGAGAAAATAAATCCACCACAAACCATGCAACGGGAACACGGAGGCTTGTGTGGGGTTAAAGCTAGATTTCTGATTAGCTGCCTACGGTCCAGCACTCGGATGCAAATGTTAAAACAGCACGGCACAGGGTGCATATGCACTCATGCGATTTCACTTTTTGTTTTTTTGTACCTCTAGCGCAGTTGCGCGATTTGTGTGGGCTTGTGAGTTTTTATTTCACCCGTAAACATTCGTTAATAATGGTCTTAATATAATTCAATTAAATTTTTGAAACTTTAATTGCATCTTTATATTTTTAAGCAATCCAATTTGCAGTATTTAATAACACGCAACCAAAATTTCATTTATACATTTAATGCAACACTACAAACAAATACTCGTCATGAGCCTTTTGTGTAATCCTGCCCCACGAACACAGGATCTTTTGTTCCCCCATTTCAACGATCATTGAACCCCCAAAGAAACGGTTATCCAACTTCCCAAAAAAAAAAAGTCTTTTAATTTTTGCGGCCCAAAAAATATCGCTCATTGTAAAGCGCAAGCGATTTGAATAAATTTCATGCAAGAAAGTTTAACATCCCCTGCTAACCCTTAGTCCCCCACCAGGCACACCAGGCTTGGGAGAAAGTTTTCGATACCTGCACGAGAAGGAGAAAGAGGTCCCGGGCAGCAAACTCACAGCAACAGGCTCTTACACAATCGCGAACCTGCTTGAGTTGACAGGAATGCCACAACAGAGGACACCCTTATCTTGTGGCAACCCTTGTAGAGGACTTCGTTGTCCGAGATGTAGCCCAGCACGGCAGCTGTCACTTTGTGGTTGACGTGGGGAAGCTCAAAAGGTAAATTTCTTCCAATAAGCGCGATACCCCTGGTACGGTCATCGTTCGAAAAAGCAGGAGAAGGGTACGCACCCCACACGGTGGTCTTTTCCTATTCTGTTTTATTTACTCCTCTGTATACTCATGCATAAAGGAATTGGTGACATTGTGAGGAGTGGTGGCAGATTGACACATTGGTAAATTGTTGCAAATTATCAGCGTAATTCACACATTCGATCGAGCAGTTGTTGGGACATTACGTCCCCGTAGCTTATTTGGTCACCTTCGTGTGATCGTTGCAATCTGTCACTGCTTGCCACTTCCCCCTTTCTTAAGTGTTTCGCGTCCGCAGCGCTGTTGTGTCCGCTTGATTACGGTCATCTCCCCACGTTCATGCGAAAAGGACTACCGATTTGATTCTGCAACTCATCATCCAGCAACAGCAGAGCTTCATTCGAGCTAAACGAAAGAACACGCATCAAAATGTCGGCGGAAGGGTCACACGAACGCGATGGCGAACCGATATGACAACTCATGCAAACGCTTTACCGGCGCTTTACATTGTAAGCGAGGTGGTTTGTGGCGATAAAATTATGAGTTCGCTTTTTTGTTCCGACATGAAAAGCATTTTGTCGGTCGATTTCAATGGTTCTTTTTTCAGGCCTTTTTTGCTAGAAAGTACAATGCGTTGAATCGATCAAACTGAACAAGGTCTACGAGGTAGCTGAACTGTGCTAATGGACGGTTCAACATTGCAAAACACTCTCAAAGGTAAATTAATTAACAAAACGATGCATAAGCCTCATATGCAAACTTACTTACTGGCTAATCATTCACCATCATCAAAGCTGCAGAGGGAAACATATGTATATAGAAAAAAATACAGAAAATACAAACCCATTGCAACTACAACACCTGAAGTTAAATGAGCGATGTTTTTATTATTAAAAACACATAAAATATATCAAACTACATCAACAAATTAATCAAATCAAGTTAATTTCACTGGGAATGGAATAAAATAGTTCAAAATCCTGATATAAGAAATCAGATTCCTGTCGTGATTGAGGACCTCTTTCATAGTATAATGGTAGACGAGGTGTGGGTCAGGTCACTCTTTCGATAATTGGAGGAAAAGGGTTTGTTACTAATGCATGACAAGTTTAAGTTTCACATGATCTTAACTCGCTTCAATATCAACCTTAGTTGGCCAGTCCCTGAAGCAAAGTGTATGACTTCCTTTGATTTAGATCAAATTTGTTCCTAAGGGCCTATGGGAGGGTCCTTACCTTAGAGATTTCATCTCAATATTAGTATATTATTATGACGAGTAAAATATCTTTGGAGTTCATTTGGAGTTAATTTTCTCAATCGAGTCGAATTCATAATGGAATAGGCATGATCATCATTCGTCAATGCCGAAGACTAAATAAACAAGCGGAACTCATTTGAATGAAACCAATAATAGCAAACAGAGTTTTTACAGAATCTCTTTCCATAAAAAGATTATGCTCTATACCTTGTTTAATACAACTTTCGAGTGAGTGTCGAACAATTCTTAATAACCCTTCACTCAATCTTGTTTGAAACCTCCAGACGTTATATAAATTACAGAAAACCCCCTTTTTGAACAATCTTTTATTGATTGATCGTCCCTAGCGCTGCAAAAATGCAATCATTTATAGCTTTATGGAGAGGTTAGCAATGCACTATGTAAGGACCGAGATTAGTGATTGTCGCACAACACGACACTAACTCACAAGGGCCTTCAAACACAGCTTCAAATCGGATGTTAGCGCCTCTGATTGATAAATAAGCGAGAACGGCATCAGGTAACGCGTATTTACAATACCCTTCGCCACACATAGCTTCCATAGAAGTGTGAGCGATTGCAATAAAAAACGATATAAAGATCCCATCAAGATGCATTCTGTACTTTGCTTCCCCAGTTCAAGCAGTGTGCCGTTGATGGACGTTCACTGTTCTACAATTGTTTGTCTGCGATACAACAAACACACAAACCCAGCATTCTTAACCACGAAAGATCTCGAAGACGAACATCTGGCTGTTTTTCTGGTAAATTCACAGTCACAGATTTGTCATCCAAACGACCCAGTCGACCGTCTCAATCAACCCGCACCAACGCGCACACCGCACCTCTCCGTTACGGTGCTGCACAATTGTTGATGAACGCTAATCAGTTTGTTTATTGATTTGTGTACTCCGTCAACCCGGTGGCCGGCCCCAAGGGGGGAGGTTAATCTGTGTCCAGCCTCGTCGTAATGTACTTGCTGCTGCTCAGAAACCGCGAGAAGCGCGAATGGGACGAACGATCATACGATGCTTTCTATTTTGTTTGAGCTTGACCCACAAAAAAAGAGGTGTTTTGCGCTGGCCCTTATCGTGATCGTGCGGAGAGGTATGTACCGTGCCACCGCGAACACCTTCTGGCAGTCCTGAAGCAAAGGGGGGAGGGGGGGAATAAAGGTGACGAAAGGTGATTTACTTACAGTGCTCTTTGCTCTTTGCAGCGTACTCACGATCACCACCACCACCACCACCTCCATCATCCGCTTAAGTGCTCTTCTTCGTGTCGAAGCGAAATGGATGGAATTGATTTATTGGCTGCAAAACAGGATCCAACGGATTGGCCTCTTAAAACCGGCTCTAGCGGGTAAGAACAGCGGGATGTTTATGATTTAGCTCGTTGGAGAAATTATTCACCGATACGGAACACCCCGCTTTTCCAGGGTGCTTGAAGCCCCTGTCCAAGCCCTTGCAGCATGCACAACACGGAAGCGTCCTTTTCGAGAAAGAAAATCCGCAATAATAACGCGTACCGACACCGCCTCTATGGCGACAAGATTGATGATATCGGTCGGGCGGGTGGGTTTCGCACAGCGCTCTTATTCATCCCACAGAGGGGTGGGGGGGGGGGGAGAGTAAGGGACCTAAACGGGTAAGAGTTCAGCAATCGATCGGCGAATGGCGATCAAAAAGCTTGTGGCGGCAAGAAAAGCTAGGATGGCAACGACCAGCGAAGATCCGGCAGTATTCATCATTGCAATCTAGTTTTCTCTCCCGACAGCACACACGTCGCCGTCTTGCGGTGGGTAACGTGGGGAGTAAGGGAAATGGGCGTACAACAACAAAAGTACCGATGCAGCTGGCGCAACCCCGTGGGCTAATGGATTCGTTGCATTCGATTGCCATAGAAAGTATGCTGCTGCTGTTGCTTTGGTGCCGCTGCGGTGGTCGCAACCGAGGCCGCAACATTGAAACATTGAAAGACGCTGCCACAACAGATCGATGGGCGGTGGCAAAAGAGATCGTGAGCAACCATCATCTTAGGGTGTGGGTGGATGTTGCTAGATCTTGTGGCCATGGGCTGGTGCAAGTTTGTATGTTCGGAGTTGTGTGTGTGTGTGTGTGTG
>KI920715.1:24029-35232 GCA_000473525.2 Anopheles melas | reverse complement strand
GGCACGATTAGTGTAGCGCCTGGGAACGATCGTGTAACATCGGGTTTTTGGCTATCTGTACTAATTCAATACTTAACAGACGAGATAATGGAACTTAGCTTTAAAGTCCTAGGAGGGCCTCTTTGTTCGCAATGCGGTTAATATCTGCAGAGCATCCTCGCGTGCCCTCTTCAATGGTCAGTAAACATGAGGTTTGTTTTACAAGAAAATACACCACGTACAACCAACACTCTACATTTGCAAGCGCAGCGTTTCAGTGCATCGGAGATAAACGGAGATAACGTCCCTTAATCCAGGCCGGACCGATGCTCTTGACGTTTCAGATCAAATCTGTTAATGGGTGGTACGTTTTGTACGTTCCGTAATATCAAGCAGCTCTAGTGTCGAGCACGTGGAGAATAGTTATGATCGTTGCTAAAGGTAGAAGAGGAGTTCTTGTTTGGTTTTATTACGGAAGAGAAGTGAACGCTTATAATCGAATTGAATACCCTGCGTATCAGCCTAGCCTATGCACAGTGGGCACTGAGCAAAAGCACAGTGAGCACTGTTGTGTTGGACAAAAGTAATAGTCATTGAATTTAGATACAATATACCGTTAAAAATGTAAATTAAACATAATTTGTATGTTTTGTGCATATGTAACAAAAATTATAATTATTTTTGAAAGAGATCTCATACATGTTTTTATTCGGTTGCGTAACGAATATTCGGGGTTATACTACGTTAATAATAAGCGGTCCCGTGGTACAGACGTCAACTCGAACGACTCAATAACAAGGCTGCGTGGTAATGCATTAAGTATCGAAAACCTGTATAGGGCCGGCATGCGTAGGACGTTACGCCAACTAGAATAAGAAGAACTACGTTAATATACGACTGTTGAAAAATAAAGTTTACATGGTACATTTGGCTAGCTAGCAACATTGTCAATTATTACGTCATCGTTGATCACCACATTCCAAATTCCATCAACAACTGCCCTAAACATCCCAAATATAGGTCATTACTCGTACTACTTCACCAGAAAATATTTTGTTTTATTGAAAGTATTTTACTGTCATTAAAACGTAAATAACTGCCAATGTTGCGCGAAGTAGCGGCTAATTTATTTATAGAAATTTTGTTTAGATGTTAAGCTTTGGCGTGGTATACATGATACCATGATGTTTTATGGTGTTCAAATGTGGCATGATGTTAAAGATACATTATTGTTAAAATTAAAAAGAAGTAGTGCATACAATACTCTTAACTTGATTTTAGTACTTGACATATTTACAAAAATAAGCATTACTGTTTAAAATAGATTGAATATTTCCAAAACATATTCATTTTTAAACTTTGGTTGTTTTTGTAAAAGTTATCATGGGTTAAAGGAGGTAAAAATATATAGTTGTTATGATGAGTTTTCTTAAGACTTAAGACTTTAGGAGTCTATATCGTAGCAACTAATACGACTAGCGGACTGAAATCTCGTGCATTTCCTTGTTTGATACTGTAGATGTCAGTGCATTCCTCGATTAAAGACATAAGATAATTAAATTTTGGACTTCCACTCCGGCAGCTACCCACTGTGCTATGGGAGAACACATGACTATTTTATTACTTGAACACTTTTCCTTAAACAGGTGCAAACACTTAGCTCCAATTAGGTGCTAGAAATTGTATAGGCAACGACCAATCAACACGGCATTATCTCCCTCTATCTCTGTCTCCTTCCATCTTGTTTGTATTAAAGGTAATAAAACAAATAGTAATCAATCACAAACGCCAGCAACCATGTTAGCTACGTTGTAATCGCAACAACTCTATCAGAATGGCTGAAACAACATTCATGGACTAATGAAGGCACAACTGTCTCGAGCTACTATACACCTTCCAGGTTTGAGCTAGACTTGAACGTCACGTTACTTTGGCTTGATGTGTTTCTGAAAAATATTTTGAATGATTTTACCTCCTACCAAACGAATTATTGCTTAGCATACAACATCACCGACCAGTGCAATTTGCAGTAATAAATGAAACACTAATTTTCCAACGGACAGACGATGGAATTGAATTAGCTGTCCAAGCTGTGTATCAACACCAGCTGACCTACCCGAACACGTCAGGTGTACGTTGATATTATTCTCCTATCTCATTGATCCAAACGAGCAAATAGTCATGCCAATCATCCGGTTACGAAGCATCCATATTTCCCGTTCACGTTTGCAACAGTGCTGACTGAGCTTGACAGAGCGTAAAACAAAGCTGTGAAAGGCTATCGTACGCCTTGTGGCTGTGATTTTTTTCGTTGATTTATTGTTGCTTCTTCGATCGATTTCGAAGAAACAAGCCTTATTCTATCGATTACTATGCCGATTTCTCGTATTTTGCTCTATTGTTGGTTTTATTTAACATTCGCATGCCACTTATTTTCTCTCTTTCGATGTCTTGCTCTTCTCCTCGAAAAGGTTACCGTTTCTGATTTCGACGTGGGGCGGCCGAACAGCATCATCTACTTCCTGACTGGGCCTGGTGTTGACAAAGAAAATCCTTCCGATAGCAACTTTGACATCAACAAGTCCATGGGGCAGGGGCGGATTAAGCATTATCTGAAATAAGCGGGGTAAGGGAAAAAGAAAAAAAAAAAAGGGTCCACACGTGTTAATCCACCACTGCCACGGGGGAAATATTTGTGATTAAGGTAGGTCAGCATTCTATACTCGGAAGCGTCTACCAGTGAAAAACAAAGCAAAAGCACTTAACTGTGACCATGGGATAGTACGGAAATAAAAAAGGGAACTGCGGCAACACCGCACTGCAGACAACATTGAAATAAAATGGAGGAATCCTGTTATGTTCATACGGTTAATAATATTCGACCAGAGCGATGCATAAGTTCACGGCACAACCTTGTTGCTATCTAAATGACCCAAGGAATATGATGCCCGTTTTGTTTAAGAATTGTTTGAGCGTTGGAAGTCTTTGCAGCCTTTTTCTACTCTCAATAAAGATCAAGTTAAGTTTCCGTTACAGGAACTTAAACGTCAGGAGAAACAAGAGATCTCTCCAGTACGATGAAGCCTTGGCCCAATAGAGAAACTTTTTGATGGCGAATCTAGATTCTGGTCTGTTGTACAGTTTTGAATTAATTCCAACTTATGCCATGTGTTGGGTCTGAAAATGATTCGTGTGGGACTAGAAGTACACTCCATCGTACTTGGTATGCTGGACATGAGTTTTTACCACAAGTAAATACATAAATTTAATTAAATCAAGCAATTTTGTAAACTTTATCTTGCCATCTAAGAGCAAAACCAGAGTATTTCTTAGGGTTTATTAAATCAAACACAATTTCATTCCGAAACCTTTAATGCAACAAAAGTATTCACATCTAATAAGATTAAACCTCATAACTTTTTTCTTCATCTCTTGCCTATCTTCTACCTGATCCCGAGAATGCGTAGCCCCTGAATCAACCTAAAAGACGTCAACGACAATGCGCCCAGTTCCCGAACGGAATTGAGTACGGCAGCGTGACCAAAAATGGCACCATCAGCATGTACGTGATGACAATGAATGCCGAAGACTATGGCGATATCAACGAAGGCACTAACGCGAAAGTGATTTACTCGATCGAGAAGAACGCGATCGAGGATGATACTGGTTTGCCGATCTTCGACGTCAATCCGGATACGGGACTCATCACGACGGCGGTATGCTGTCTCGATCGGGAGAAGACGCCCGACTACTCGCTTGCAGATAGCGGCCACAAATGGCGGAGCAGGTTTGAAGGGTACGGGAACAGTTTCCATCAAGGTGAAGGATCTGAATGATATGCCGCCTCGGTTCAACAAGGACGAGTGGTTCGTCGAGGTGGAGGAAACCGATGATAGTGTGCTATTCAAGACACCAATACTGACCGTGATGATGAATGATGATGATGAGATAAATAATTTCCAATAAAAAATCATTGAAAGCAGCGGTTACGGGGCGGATAAGTTCGCGATGATAAAAAACGCGGATAGTACGGAAAGTTTGAAAGAGAGTGTGAAGCCACTCGATTACGAGAATCCAATGCCGATATATTTTTCTTGCTCTGGATGTCGTTCAGCAAACTTCAACAAAAAGCCGGCCACCAAGGACGACATCCGCGAGAACATCATCAACTACTGTGACGAGGGTGGCGGCGTGACTGACATGACCGCGTTCGACAAGAAGACGCTCAAGATCCCGATCGATCCGCTGCCAGAGCTCGTTCAACATAATGCACCGCGAGTATGAAAGTAGTGTGTTTTGAAAGTAGTACGAAAGTAACTTGTGTTTTCAATCAAGTAGGAAGAATGATTCTAAAACTAGAAACGATGATGCGGTAAATCAGATGCGGATAAAGGTCGGTGGGGACTTTAACGGCAAGCAAAGTAAGCAATAAGCAACAGGTGACTCTATAAGCAACGAGGGCTCTGTGGGTGATGGACGTTGGGACCCCATGCTCGACAAACCCTTAAAAGTCGTAAAAGAATTCGGGAAGCACGGACCTGTAAATATAAGAGTTTAATAAAAAAAAACTATTAAATAAAAACAATTCTGGGCACAAGCGCGTTGTATTCTTTTTTTAACGTTTCTGAGAATGAGAGAAAAATGCGTATGATAAGTAACAGGTAAAAGGTATTATGATCAACATGTGCAATTAAAAATAATTTTAATTCTCCTGAATGCAATTAAAATAATTCGATTTCAATGGTATGCATAAGTATGAGATACGGGTAGTCCATTTCCAGATGGGCTAATTAAATTATCAAACAACGTTTTCATACTTTTTCCATTCCTTTGACTTTTGATACTGTTTATTTAGCACGTTTTTTATTTTGTAATCATACTCAATGCTGAATTTAAATATAAACTTATGCGATTTCACGAAATGTTCGGCAAAACCAACGGTTTACAAATGCATCATAAAAGGGCTAAACGTTTCACCTATTTTACTTGCGAGTTCATTCAATGCTCAGGAAGCAACCATTAGCTATGTGTTTTATTGTTGTGTGTTTTAAGCGAATTAAATCACTGAATCTTGGAAGGATCCACCGTCACCCAGAAGACTTTTGGCACAAAACACTAGACATAATACAATGTACCCTTCACTGTGCTTGCAATCTTCTTTAGTTCATCATTGTACAGTTTTACCATCAGCATAACCAACCAAGAATCCGACAAATAAAAATTCTAATAAATTATTCTTAATAATAAAATTCTAAATTTTACGATAACAAATACCGCTAAGCCATCGACAACCAGGGTCTACATCAGGAATGACAAGTTTAGTCTGTGCCCGAAGCTGGGCATTGCCGGACACATGCTCACAAAATTTTAAAAGAAACTTTATAACTCCAAGGAAAAGGGATTTCAGAAGGCGGGACGTCTGCCTTGGACCGTTTTCTTCGCCGATTCGGCAGATCCTACCTTCTCAACGATGTTCACTTGGACGGTCATGCTATTCAACCGACTTCCCGATCAACTAATCATGCTTCGTTACTGGTAAATCCTCGACTGATTAAATTTTTATGAAAAGTGTTCCTTCTTTGTTGGGTTAAAGACACTTTTACTAGTGGTAAAATATTTGGAGATTGAAATTGGCAAGAAGAAAACTTGTAGATTGTAAAGAATTATTATAAAACATACTCTATTAAACGTAGAATGATCATGTTTTAATTTGAGTTTTCAGATTTTTGTGTTTAATATGTAATGGACTTATGGTATCATATAAAATAAAGTGAAATTTTGGACAATTGCTAGTGTGTCATTAGGTAAAGTGAATCACTTACCATTACCACGTTTTATATACCAGTCGATTTTGACTCGAATCTTAATCGTTTTATATCGATCGAAACTGAGTCGATTTTGACTCGAAGCTGTGAAAGATTTTTACAGCGCTTGGTAAATTGTATAATTTTAATAATCTCTGAAGAATTAATTGATGCTTTCAACGTCCCCATAATAAACGTAATATTAAAACTTTTCATATTTATAGCAATACCCTTTTCAACATGTTTATGCCAGAAACCTTTTTATTAACCAGCAGAAAAGTCAGTCCTGCGTATTGGCTGCTTAGTTCCTACGAAGTTTGAACCCACAAAAACATCTCCAACAAAAACAGAATCTTAAGCTCTTGTAATAGCTTAGTAATAAAATATTTTTCCACGCACGTTATCTGTTCATGTAGATAAAAAATAACGATATAAAATAAACAATTGCAGGTGAAGGCGCGTGGTTTCACATTTGCTATACACATCATTACCCCGGATCTAGAGAGGGCCATTGCCAAGCCACCGCAGCTTAGGCATGTTTCCACAGCCCAAACTGTGAAACGTGCACGGAATATTGATCTCCCGACAACATATCACTTTCACCGGGCTTATAACAAAATATTAGCCCCAATACAGCCATCTTACAGCCACTTCATCAGTTTGGCAAGGTGCCTCCTGTACAGGCGCTGGAAGCATCTACCGACGATAGGTAGAGCACAATTTTCTCACTCTCTTATATCAATTTCTGTTCAGCTGTAAGAGACAAAACTCTCTCTTGAAGTGGTAAAAATTGTTCCGCTTGATTTGCGCTTTCAAACATCAACGTGCGATAAGTTGCACAACATCATGCACCGCGTTGCAGATTACCATTCGGGTAATAAAGGTAGCCGTTTTTTTGTTTTTTATTGTAAAAAATCATGTGCCCCACTCATATGATAGATTACCAGGGATTTTCGTTTTCAAACCTTCCAACGAACCAAACGGTTGATCAGAGCCCGCTCAGTACATTTTATAAACTCATTGCCTCATTTTGCCATGTGTCTCCTTTTTGGCGTGGCAAGCATTTACGCAATTTTTAACGGAATCCAGGTGGTTATGTCTGGGAAACGTGGGAAGGAGAGCATTTTATTAATTCACTACTTATTTATGCAACTGCAACAGCAGGATACGTGCAAGTGAACATTGTAACAATTCATGAAATTTTTTTCCCGTTTGATGAAAAACGCGAAATGAGTTTTAAAACTCAGCATGCATAACAGGTTTTGCTTCCGAGTATTTGCGCTACGAGATAGTATTCACCATAGCGTGAATGCGGATGCAATTTTGGAAGCAGGTGCTTTGTACACGTCGGTTTAACACAGAGGCAGCCTATGGCGTTGCTGAATTCCGTAGCAGGCTAACTAGTGATGGGAGGGTCGACCTGGAGCGCTTCGGGTCGTAATGGACCTGGAGCAATGGTTCCAGTAGGTTGGGTAGCTTCAGTAGGTTCAGCATATGCATAAGCATATGCGATTCCAATCCGTATGTGCATTGAGATAAACAGACTCATTGGAGTTTGGTAGGTTCATACAAATTCAATAGGTTTATACGACATCGGTAGGTTCATACGAGACCAGTAGATGTATAAGAGTGCTGTAGATTGAGTTGTTCTACCATTTTAGTGATGAATAGTAATTAAAAAATATATATTTTTTTTATTAATTACATTTGCTGTCTGTCAAACATAAGTATAGAGTGCATGTTCGCTAGTTACAACCGAACACATATACACCCTTCAAACCCATTAAGGCTACTAAATTCGTACAAACCTACTGATCTTACTGAACCTATTCAACTCGTATGCACCCATCAAACCTACTGAACATATTGAACTCGCATGAAGCTACCAAACTCGTATAAACCTATTGAACTTGTTTGAACCAACCAAACTCTTTAGAACCTACTGAACTCGTCGCACCCACGAGTCGGAATCGCACATGCTTTGTGAATCCTACTGAACGTACCGAAATCGTTGCACTCATGGGTCAGAATCGATGCCGGCCTAGCTGCTTACCGCCTTAAGGTGGAATTTTGTTTAGCTTGTAGATTATGAGACACGCTGTCCCAGATGTGAAGTAACAAATGTGCATCCTAATGTGCTAATGGTATGTTATAGAATGTACGTTGTATGGTTGTTTTCTAAATAAATGAACAAAACATAAATGATCTTGATTTCTTAATATGAAACAAAAAATATTATAAGGATTCATATAAGGATGCCATAGCAGGTCGTAAATGAAGGAAATAAAAAAAATATATTCAATAATATGTTCAATTAGGTAAAAAAATGTAACCCAAAAACAAAGTATCACATTCATTATCACAACATTAACAAAAGACAAGATCTGTTCATTATGACCTTGTTTGAAAACATTTTCACATGTTGTGTCAATTATATTTTTTTAGTAAAATATCTTTATACAAAACTGATCATAAACCAATTTTCATCTTTTGATATGTGATAAAATTTGCTAACAGGAAACTATATGTGAGCTTCATCATGAAAAATCCGTTGAGTCAGTACCTCACGTTCATTTTATTGGATATGTAGTTTAGTATAAAATTTAAGATCTTACCAAATAAGCTCTACTCTTATAGTCTTCCCTAGTAACTTATCGCTTGGGTACGTACGGATGCTCAGCATGTGCGAAGAAACGGTGTAATAGCTTATGCTGTTCGTACACCAATGCGTTCAATTTCCCTTGCTGAACACGTGAACAGCATAAGGAGCACTGTAAACAGTAAGCTCTGTCCCGGTTTCAAAGATATTTATTCCCTGCACAGCGCAGCCCATCGCAGCAAGGTGCAGGGCTTACCGTGTATGTGAGTTAGTAGCTGTGTAAGTATGTGTGCTGAAACTGCAATTTTCATGTAAAAGTGTTTCCACTATTAAGAAACTAAAGTCAGCAATAGTTTTCCCCATTTCATACAACATGCATCTGTGCTACGTTGTCGTTTGTACCTCTACGTGCATTCTACCGGTGAACGCAACACGATAAAAAAGGATTTTCACTGTATGACGGTCAAGCCACCGTCCCAAATTATAATTATCAAAACAACTCGTAACCATGTCTAATGAATAGTGAATCGATTTAAGGTTTGTAGAAGACGTACGCTAATTTCTTTCACCGGCTGATGGTTGGTTTTATTTGACAACATTTGTCACCAAACTTTCGACCGATGCAGACAGGGCGCCTGGTCGTGGTACGTATTTGCCAACTGTGCACGTTTGCGCATTTGTTGATTTTTGCCTTCTTCCATCCCTCGAAAATAGTGCAAATAAGCAACGAACAAATCGACTACAAAGATTTGCCCATTTTCTCGCTTTCTCTTTAGCGGCGCCGGCTAACTTTGCACGTGAATAGCAAAAGTTGTGGTTGCAACTTTCACGCCCCAGATTTTTAATCCTCTTCACTACTAAGCTTCCTCTCTTCTTTCCCCGGTAAGAATGGTTTTCGTGGAAAATTGTGCAACCATAGTGCATATAAACCGATGATACAAAATCCGCCAACAAAGAGCGAATGCAAAAAAAACATACACACGCAACCCTCCATTCCATTTGATTGGCTCTTACTGGGCGCTACTGTTGTTGGACACTTTTGGATGAGCTTTTAAGGTAGAGTTTTTTTTATTTCTGCAGATTTTTTTTTCAATTCTATTTTATTCACCTAAAACTAGTTCCTGGTTCATTGTCATAGCAAAAAAGTGTGCTCCCATGCCAGTGACCATGACTCTGGACATGGGTTGCACGATGACGATGAATAGAAAAGTACCATCGGTACCGGTAGATTGCGTTCGGGTAAAAGTTTTTCCACAGAACCGGATATCAGCAAAAACTGAAACTTTGCTTCTCACCTTATTTGCACAGTTGCTGCAGCAATTAAGCTTATTGTCTTTTTCTAATGCTTTTTCTGACATCCTCTGACTTCTTCTGATGTTGGCGTATATATTGACGCATTTCGGTTAGTTTTATAACTGGGTGCTCAAGTTTATTTTAGTTTGATTGTGATTGTCTTTCCCCCTCCTGGTGATTGCCATAATATTTGCACAATGACAGCTGTCATGTCACCATCGAATGCGCATTAAAATCTAAAGTGCAAAGCAAATTGATCAGAGTTGGGTGAGGCAAAAATCATACTAATTCAATCACTTCAAGAACATTTACTTACAAAAAAAGAAACTAAATGAATAACATTAACGATAAGATGTTCAATGGTTTGGACTGAAAAATAATCTGTATTTGATTTTTTTTCTTTCATTATTCGATTCATTATTCGATTTCGAAAAAAAAATCTCGTGAAATCTATAACATTGTGAAGGAATATCGATGTTAATTATTTAATAATATTACATTTAAGAAGATTTTCTGCAATATAAAAAGAATCACAAACAGTGGTGCAGGTATCTACTTTCTGTGCCATGATCCGTAGTTTTCGCGAAATCTTACATATATCCACAGAAACTCTATTTATGATAAAGTGTTTTGTGGCAGCAAAATGAACTTGCATCAGCAATGAATCGATTAAACTTGTATAAAATTTTAGTAGAGTGCGGAGGAAATTAAAACGAAAGAAAAAAGTATTCTACCTACACATTAAGCTATTACATAAAGCTTTTTTTGATGCAAAATCTACTTGAATTATTTGTTTATTTGTTTATTTGTTTACTTGTATTGGTTAAGTGATTGGCCATCATTGCCTTTATCAATGATCTTATAAACTATCTTAGTTGCCTAGTGTAGCAATAAATACCATAAAGCATCACGGTACAATGTATCATCAGCACAAAATAAATAAAGAGTATCACAGTAAGAATAACAAGTAAACACAGGGAATTCCAGTTGTTTGAAAACGTTTGCTTCTCGTGAAAAAAAGTGAGAGAATCGAATTCTTTAGGCTACTTCAACGCAGTGCCAAAAAATAGTGTTTTTATTCTCTCTTATAATCGTTTGTACACTTGTTCGCGTTTTGTCGTTAAGACCGATTCCGCGGTTTTTCTCCCTTTTTATATGTTTTGAACCGGATCAAAACATCGCCTGGTCTGACAGATGTTGGAACCTTACAAATGTTCTAACACCTGTCAAAAGAGTCATAGTGTGCATTAAAACTGATAGCCATCGCAGTCAATGGTTCATTATCGCTATATGCACGTCTAGTTTGGTCAACTCTTAGTAGCCTATAGCTTCTTAAATTACGAGCAGGTACGTGGAAATTAATTCTAGCTAAAAATTCCGGTGAATCTATCTCTCTTAGGATGATTTTCAACATAAACATGATTTGCGCCGTTTCGCGACGAATATGCCGTTTTTCTTTTAGAATATGTGTACACGCCTGCACACGCAAGGACAGTAGTAAATAATCATTCACATTGTTTGATTTTGT
>AXCO02005451.1:0-18309 GCA_000473525.2 Anopheles melas | reverse complement strand
ATGTTTTTAGATATTTAGTACGTTTTTTCTTCTTCTTCTTCTTCTTCTTCTTCTTCTTCTTTCATGTTTTCCTTATGTACTAATGCGAGGGATGGCGACTTTTGCGAGTTTTTCACACAGGACACAGTGTTTTGTTTTGTGTGTTTTTGTTGTTGTTGTTATATTCCTTAACTTAACTTCCTACTCATTATATTTATATATATATGTTTCTTATTACGTTTCACAAACCATGCGAGGTTTAGCGTTGCCTTTGCACACTCCGTCCAGAAACCCCCGCCTTCCTTTGGATAGGAGCTTCGGAGGATGACCGGGAGGAATTAGTAGGATAGTAGGATTATCCGTAGCATTTATTTTAGCATATAGCGCCGTAACCAAACTAAACACATCGTCTTTGTTTTCTTCTTTCTCTCACTTTCTTCCATTCCATTTGCATTTTTGTGCGCTGTTCTGTTTCCCTCCCCCCCCCCCTTCTCCCATTTCTCCTCTTTTGCTACTACTCTCCAAATTTTCCTACTCCAATAATGCCTGTGGCCGCGACCCGTGGCGTGACGGTGTTACTCTGCTGCACTGTCATTTAATATATTATATTAAATTTGGTGCATGCATAACGAGTGTCTACCTAATAAATAATTTACTTTCTCCCCTTCTTCTCCACTGGCATTTTGTTTTGTTTCGTTTTGTTCTTCTAGCTTGTTTTGCTTGCTGCACCTACCGCTTTCTTAATGGCTAAGGGTTTTAGTAGTAGTAGTAGTAGTAGTTATTTATTTATTTGCTTCTACCCGCGTGTGCAGTCTACCGCAATGGGCGTTTGTTTGTGGTGTGAGTGTGTACTAAGAGCCTTCGGTTGATGTTTATACTTCTGCGCTGGAGACTCAAGGGGACCTTATTAGGTCACTCAATGCGGAATGAAGCAATGCTTCATACAGTCTGTGAGTGTATATAATGTGTATATGTATATATTATAATGGTAGTTTTGTAATCGTGTAATAAATGCGAGGTTATTAGTTTCTTTTCACGTCTTACTCAACCCTACTACTAAGCGTGGGCCCGGTTCGCCAGCCACCAGCTCAGGCTCAGTGCACACTCACACTCACAGACAATGCCCATTGGCGAGCACACACGCACACACGCGGGTGAAGGAATATGCGAGGTTTCGTTACTTAGAAAGGTACAATAAAAGATTTTATCTTATACTTCTAGAAATGTCCACAGAGTTGGATCTGCGCTGATCGTTACTGCGCGTGCTCTTCTTCTACTTTACGTCTTGGCGATACACTTGGTATGTGTATCGCCTCCCTCCTTTTCATCCAGCAATGGATCCTGTCCCTGCTGCTCCTATTCATCCTCAACCGCACTCAACGTCATAATACCACTAATCATTATGTTATAATCAGACACCAAAGGGTAGTAGAGTAGAGTAAGGTAGGAAGTAGTACATCCAGTTTACTTAAACACACGCATACAATACCATATGGTCGTTTAGGCTAGCTTTTATCCTCCGAATACAATACACGCTTAGATTTTTGGGGGCGACCCCGGCTTTGTCTGTACACGTGCGGCCCCCTTTTCCTTTCTTCTTCTTTAAAATACGCATTTCATGTCGATCTCATCACGTTGTCCCCCAATCGGTAGTAGGAATGTAGTATTTGTTGTTCTTGTCGTTAGTAGTAGTAAGCGGCTAAAATCACACACCTTTCCTTTTTGCATCTAAAATCACGAAGGAAATCCTTTGTTCATTGATTATTTTGTTTGCGTTCGTTTGGCTTTCGCGACCGAATATTCTTCTCCCTTTTGAGCTTTAGCTGACCATTTTTTAAACTTCTTACCATGTTGCATTCTTACTTTAAAAATAGCAGTCACCCAGCACCACCAGTGTCGTTTAGAGAAAAAAAAAACAGGAAGGGAAAAGTAGTGGTTTAAAATTCATCAAACAAATCGAAGCTTAATTTTAGTGTTTTATCAAAAATATTGCTTTCTCTGTTTGTTATATTCTGTGTTTTCTTTTGATTTTTCCCCAATCCATCGTCGGATGTAGATAAAAAAAACAGCAGTAGCTCACTGACTAGAACAGCAAATACAGGGGTGGACCGAAAGTCTAATTAGGATTTTTGATGATATTTAACGAAAAAAAGACAAATGTAATTAAAAACAAGGATATAGGAGACTCAAGCTTAGCTAGAGCAAAGTGGGTTGGCTTCTGAGTTTAGTTGCGTCCCAAAATTCGATTACGAAAGTCTGACCAGAATATGAGACGGGAAACCCTGCCCCAACGGGTGAGGTACTACGATAGGAATGATAAGAAGTATAAAATATTCCATCTAAAAAAAAATGCTACGCATACTGCTCTTCTTCGAACCATTCGCTTGAAATAAACCCGCCCAATGATCGTGTTCTTCATACCGCAAGCCAACTAAACGCAGACGAATTTGGGACGCGAGGAACTTTTTGTTTGTGGGAAGCCTTCCAACAAAAAAAAAAATAGGAAAATAGGGAAACCATTTTCACTGGAGCATTTCAGAAATGTGTATGGCCATCGGTTTGCAGCGCTACGACACGCTCGGTGCGCTCGAGTCCTCTGCTGTGCAGCACACAGTGCTAATCGACAGAGGATCACCACCGCTCTCTTCCTATCGAAGATACAGCTCCAAACACCGAAATATCCATTGCATTATTAAGAAGTCCCTTTTTTGTGGGGCTTCAATCGCGCAACACCGAGCAGCGCACGTCTGCAAAGCGATGGCAACACATTTCTATTCTACTAAAGGTCACTGGATCACAACGACACTGGATTGGCGGTGGTTCTGCTGCTATCTCTGGCTCCTCGCACTTACATCATACCCGCCGGATCGAAGTAGCGCTGCGGTGCGATCTGCGACTTTTTCCTCTTCTTGCTGCGCAGAAACTCGGCCACCTCGTAGTTTTTGCACTCGTTCGCGATCGCCAGCGGCGTGCGGCCGTTCGCGTCCTGCTGCTCCGTCTGCAGCCGGCACCAGTCGACTAGAAACTGCACGATCTGCAGATTGTTCGCGTAGCACGCCTTGTGCAGCAGGCTCTGCTGGTTGCGGCCGTCGCGCACATTTGGATCGTACTGCAGCTGCAGGATCATAAACTCGAGCAGCCCGTAATGATCGACAAACATGTGGATGGTGGGCAGCTTCGCCAGCTGCTCGATCTCTGCCAGATGGAGCTTCAGCAGATCGATGTTGGCGCCCGCCCCGATCAGCAGCTTCATAATGTCGAGCTGGCGCGAGTACATCGCCTGCATGAGCGCCGTCAGCCCCGAAGCGTTCCGTTCGTCCACGGCGGCATACTTCAGGATGAGCATCCGGGCCGCCACAATATTACCGTGCCGGGCTGCCACGTGCAGCGGCGTGTCGCCAAACTTGCTGATCGCATTGATGTCCGCGCCGGACTCGATCAGATACGCCGCAATTTCGTTACACTCGATCGCGATCGCCACGTGCAGCGGTGTGCTGTCGTACGGGTCGCGATACTGCAGGGCCGGCTTGCACAGCTCCACGATGTAGCGTACCAGCTCGAGCGAGCGCGTGTAGACGGCCTTGATCAGGCAGAGCGACTCGCTGGTGAAGCTGCAACCGTTGCGCAGCAAAAACTTCAACATCCGCACGTTGCGCTGCTCGATCGCGATCGTGAGCGGATGGGAGGCGATCGCACCGGACGACCGGAGCGTTCGCTGATGCTTCGCAAACACCTTCGCAATGCGCAAGCTGCTCCCCTGGACGGCCCATTCGTACGCCGTCCGGCCCGTATCGTCGGTGGGGCTCGCGTCGACACCACGCTCCAGCAGCAGCGCCACCATTGCGGTGTGCCGTTGCTGAACGGCAATGTGTAGCACGGTTTTGGAAGCGCCATTGCGTCGATTCAGCAGACTCTCCTCACCGTCAAACGTTGCCGATTGGTCGTCCAGCAGGTAGCGCAACATCGCCAACCGCCCGTACGTGGCACAGAGATGCAGGACCGTGTTTTGCTGCTGATCGACGAACGTCAGCGTTGCCTGCCGAGTGTCGACGAGGTATTTCAGCGCCTCCAGATTGCCGTACTCGATCGCTCGCCTCACCAGCCGGTGCCGGTCCGAGTTGATGTCGATGTCGTCGCAACAGAGCACCGGCAGCAGCTCGTGCTCCTGATACTGTATGGCGTAGTGCAGCGGCAAGCGGTCGGTGCCGCTGAGCGAAGTTAGCGGGACCTGCTGCTTCACCAGCAGTTTGGCAATGTCCGTGTGGCCCAAGCTGCAGGCACGGTGCAGCGCCGAAGTACCATCCGACGTCTGGGACGCGATGTCAACGCCCAGCTTGATCAGCTTCTTGATCGCCGCCAGATCGCCCTTCTGCACGCACTGATCCAGCACGGTCGTCCCGTTGCCATCCTGACAGTTCCAGTTGATGTCCTTCATCTGCTTCGCAATCTTCTCGATAAACTCCAGGTTCAGATACTTGACGATCTTGCCCAGGTTCACCGTCAGCTCGAACCGCTTCACGCACTCGAGAAACACGTCGTACGCGCGGAAGTAAAGCGCCATAAACAGGATCGTCGCCTGGCGCTCCTGCACCGTGGTCAGGCTGAAGTGCGCATCGATGAACAGCGAGTTCGAGCTGCGCACCAGCACGTACTGGAAGAACTGCTTCTTCTCGTACGAGATCGCCTGCAGCTCCTCGGACAGGTAGTCCACCATCTGCTTCAGATTGTTGCGTATCGTATGGTCGATGATCTCGTACTCCGTCGACGGTGTACCGTCGCACAGCACGCCCAGCCGCATGCCGCGAATGTCCGCATAGTCGGGCGTCAGTGCCTGCAGCAGCTTCAGATCGATCGTCTCCACCGACTTGAACAAGCGCTCCTGCTGCTCCACCCAGCTCCAGCGCATCTTGTAGTTGTTGATCAGATTCTCGTTGATCGCCAGCAGCTCGTCCGGGTTGGCCCGCTGGCTGGTCGGCGGCTGGTACAGCTTAAACTCGTTGCTCTTGAAGATCAGCCCGTTCAGGAACACCTTCACCTTGGTGCTGTGCGTCAGCGTCAGCATATCGTACTCGAGCGCATCCTGCCGCAGGTAGTCGTGCAGATTGCGCCCGCTTACGTTCGCCGACTGCAGCTTCAGCACGTACTGGTTGTCCTGGAACACGCCCAGATCGGTCAGTATCTCGCACAGCTCGAGCAGACAGTGCTCCAGCGCGTACTCGACGTGCGGGGCCGCCTCGTTGATGAACTGCGTCACCTCGTTGAAATCGCTGCACGGCAAAAACTGCCCAATCAACTTCAGCTTCGCGTCCAGAAACGACTGGAACTCTTCCCGGTCCATGCGCTTGTTGCGCTTCACGATCGCATCGTTCACCGGCCGGTTCGTGGACTTGAAGAACATCGTCAGCACCGCGTACTTCTTGTCCAGGTTGTAGCAGTTGTCGTAGTAGCTCTGGGACAGCTGCTCGTGCAGCACCGCAAACTCGATCGAGCTCAGGTTCTGCAGGTTGAACTTCTTCAGTATGTCGTGCGTGTAGTTCTGGTGCAGCAGGCTGTCGAACGGTTTCGTGCGCTCCGGCACAAAGTGATCCACGGCAATGTACCGCCCGACGTGCAGGACCTCCACCATCGTGACGAAGTTCTTCGTGACGCGCTCGTCCATCTGGTACTGGTACAGATAGTTGGTGAACAGGTGCAGCAGCTCCTGCATGAGCGGATTCAGCAGCAGCAGTTGCTCGTCGCTGCAGATGTCGTACTTGGGGTAGCTTTCGGCCAAAAAGGACCCCACGATACGGCGCACCTTCGCCATCTCGATCTCCGTCCCGCACAGCTGCATCACGGTGTTGAAGTTTGCGCTAATCGAGGCGAGCGCCGCTCGCTCACCGTCCCCCTTCGTGAGGGACTCGAACCGCTGTGCCAGCGGACGGTAAACGCAGCGCAGCAGATCGCTCAGCTTCTCGTCCTGCTGCTGGCTGAACGTTTCCTGCAGCTCCTCCACGACGCGTATGCAGTCCTCCAGCTCAAAGTGCAGATCGTCCAGCGTGTGGTTCTCGAAGTACATCCGGTTCGCGTCGCCCACGAACTGGTTGTAGCTTGCCACCTGCCGCCAGTTCTTCAGCTGATGCACGTTCCCCAGATAGCACTTGTACGCCTCGAGCATCTTCAGATCGTGCACGTACGCGAAGTAGCGCCGCACCGACTTCAGACTGCACTGCACCTCCGCGAACGGCAGCACCAGCCGGCCGTTCTCCGCCCTGTCCGAGCACGCCTTGTACAGCGACACGTTCGGCTGGTAAAAGTCCCGCACGTCCACGTCCAGATTGAGCGGCAGTATCTTGTGCACCACGCTGTCTAGCTTGCGGGCGATCGCCGGCGCATACCGCGTGCTTGCCACCGTTTCCGCAATGACCTGCAGCGTGCGCTTGATCGCCAGCACGCCCGACACCTGATACTGGGGCAGCTGAATCCGCGCTATCCCGTCCAGGTAGCGCAGTATCTTCTTGATCGCGTACAGCTGCGCCACATGGTCGTACGTTTTGCGCAGCCGGCAGAAGGTGACCCTGTTCCGGCGGCCGGTCGCCCGCGTCAGCTCCACAAACTCGGGCGCCCGCAGCTCCTGCCGCAGCACCTCCAGCTCCGGCTTGGTGAGATTGTTCACGTACCGCGCCTGGATGGCGGCCAGCTCCGGGTTCGCCCGTAGCCGGCCCTTGACGTAGTAGATGAGCTTCTTCTTCAGCACGCACTTCTTGCGCCACAGCCCATTGATTGCCTTGGTCGATTTGGCCGGCGCCGCGTCCCGTATGCAGCAGAGCAGATACAGCAGCAGCTCGTTCGTCCAGCGCGTCGACTCGCGGCCCCGGTTCTCCGCCAGCTCGGCCTTAATCCGCTCCAGCTCGTCGCTGACCGCACCGAGATACTGCAGCACGGTGCGCTTGTTCAGCAGCAGCTTGTACACCTCGTAGTGCGGTGCCTTCTTGAAGATCGCCAAAAACACGGCCAGCAGCCGGCAGATCTCCTCCACCGGCACCGAACCGACCAGGTCGCGCTTTTCCCGCACGAAGAACAGATTGTCGTACACGATCTTGATCGCGAGCAGGAACTTGTCGTCGTAGTCGTTCAGATTGTCCGTGCCGCCGTAGTGCTTGGTCAGGTAGCGCGTGTACTCCACGATCAGCTCGATCCGCTGCTCGAGCTCCCGGTCGAACTTGGGCCGGTCGGGGCGCGGCTGCGCCGGCGGATGATGGTACGCGTAGCTGTAGTTCTGCAGCTGGTACTCGAGGAAGTTCTCCATGCTCTTGGTCAGCGGCACATTCTTCACGTACAGCTCGTGCCACACGCTCGACACGTACGCGATCTGCTGGTGGATGTCGAACGATTTCAGCTCGAGAAAGAGCTGCAGCAGCGGCACGGAACCGCGCCTGATCAGCCGGTAGAAGCATCGGTAGTCGGTCAGGTTGCGAAACTCGACCGCCAGCATGAACTTGGTCACGTCCATGAAGTTAAGGTTGATGGCCAGCTCGGACGCGGTCAGGTTCATCGAGTTGCGCAGGTCGCAGTCCGCCCCGGACTCGACCAGGAACTGGATGATCTCATTGCGATTCTGCTGCGCGATGATGGACAGGTGCAGCGGCGTGTTCAGGTCTTCCGGCGTCTGGTAGTCCAGCACAAACTCCTTAAACTTGGACTTGATCTTGCTGAAGTCGCCCTCCACCACCAGCTTGCAGAATTCACCGGCATATTTGCTGACATAGTAGCTCGGTTGTGTCATTCTTTAACGCCGCCTTTCTCGCTCTTTCTGGTTGTGTTTGTTCTCTCTCTCTCTCTCTCTCTCTCTCTCTCTCTTTCTCTCTCTTTTTTTTGCACTCTGTGGTTGATCGTCGTATTACAATTCGCTTTGTATCACACATAAAAGACCCTTCGGGTAATGGGGAAGGATAGAATGATGTGCAGAGCTCTTCCTGCACACTAGTAGTTCTGTGCTACGCCTGCTCCTATGTGATCGCTTCCGGTCAGCTGTGCCTGACGACAACGTACAACAACAGTTCGTGTAGTAAGATGTGGCTCCCGCTGGCCATTGCCTTCGTCCGTGCTTTCGCCGTGGTAGAAGTTGCCGCTCCGCTTGCGGTTTCGTTTACTGCCGATGTTAATGCTACTACTGACGCCGTGGTACAGTTGTTTGCGCCTCATTGCTGGAAGGGTGCTGCGTCCAATGCCGTGACCATCGTTGCCATCGTTGCTGCGTTGCCGTTGCGGAGGAAGTGCTGCCATCGGAGTCGCACGCACTGTGCGCAATAATCAAAAGCTTTTGTGAGCTCTCCAGGCATGCTACACCAGTGTGGTTGGTGTTGGATGCATCCTTCAAAGTTGATCCTGCTGAACTGCTGAGGATGTGATCCAACATCCAAGGCTCCACCAAACACGAACGATTACTTTGCGCAGCTTTGCGACCCAATGTCGTCGTTTGCTGCTGGGTTGTGCAACGACTGCTATTTACGCAAGCGCTTCGAGCAGACTTGTATCGGCCGTTTATTTGAGCCTTAAGACTGTTTTCTCCCCTTCCAGTGTTTGTACAGCGATCGTGCGCAGCAGCAGCAGCAGCAGCAGCTATCCCTTCGCCGGCCGGTTCAATAAAAATTAGTCTGACCCTTTGCAAACACGCTTGAACCGCCGCCGCCCCGCCTGGTGCGCTTGCTTGATGTGTTGTGTGTATGTGTCGGACGGTGTTTAATTTGTTTGGATGTACTCGGATCCTTGAGCGCCGCGACGCAACGTTAGTTGACGAGCGTTATCTAAAATTTCCAAAGAAAAAAAAATCGAAGAACATACGTTAGCGACGCAGGAAGAAGAGGAAAAAAAGTTAAAGCAAATCGGAACATTGAGATGTGTAGGCACAATTCGGGCAGGGGACGAGGAAGATCGGCTGGATGTTAATAAATAGTGCTAAATCAAACAAACTGCGCACATTACGTTGATGCGTGTGCATGTTTGGAACAGAAAGCTGGAGAGAGAAAGAGAGAGAGAGAGTGTTGAAAAAACACACTCGCTCCTTCCCGACGAGGTGCGCAACATAAATGGGTTGGTCTGTTTTGGAGCACCTTTTGGGTCGTGCGATTGAATGTTACTCCCTTCCCATTCCTTCCTTTTTCTTTCTCTTTCCGTTGAGGAAAGCAGTTGGAAGTGTGTTGCGATAAAGGAAAGCGACGAACTCCTGGCAAAACCCATTAAAGCAACACCTAATTGGTAAACTGATGTCACCGAAAGGGACGGAGGGAACACGTTGCAGGGGATGGAAAATCGAACCAGAAGAACCGATATGCAAACGAAAGACGCAACGAGCGCCTCAAACCTGGGACCACGAGCGCGGGACACCCGTGGTATATAAATCATACGGAAATATTAATAGCATAGACAAATAGAAGCGGCACCACCTCGTGGCTGATTTCTCTTGCGGACACGAGGTTCCATCTTTAATATGTATTAATGTAGCTGTGTACTCCAGAGTACTGGAGTTCCTTACACTGCGCCCCTGGGATAATGAGGGACCCGTGCTGACATTAAACAAAACTCGTCGTTGTCGTCCCCCATGACCAATCTCCAAGGTCCCAACACAAGCGCAACGCGATGATGATGATGATGTGCCCGAGGTGGTAAAAGATCAAGAAATACCAATGCGCACGATCCAAAACCAAACACACCAATGAACCCTCACCATTCCCGAAGTGGTGGTCAATGCAATGCCTCTGGTACCTTGCGAAGGGAGGCATCATAATGAATATCCAAGGTTCACCAGCAGCTTCACGTTGTTGGGGAGGGAAGGGTTTTATCCATCTCCAGAAGATATCCTCCACCCTTCCATTACCCCGTTTTGTTTGTGAGGGTGGAGATGATAGGCCAAAACAGGCATGAGAAGAAGAGAGCACTGAAATGATTTAAACGTGTTTGCATCGATGAATCCGTTTAAGCTTACGCCCGTCACAAGATAGAACATACACAACCGGGCCCAGAGTGGGTGAAAGATTGAATTAAAATGGATCGAACACCATCCTTCTTTGTGGCCTCTCCCTCCCGTTTGGGGGGTAATGTGTGAGATTGTTTGCTGGTGTGTGTGGTGTGCATTGCTTGATCCGTCGTTTTAATTCATTCACCCCTTTCTACGATGTCGAAGAGGGAGGCCACGTAGTCTTCCCGCTAAATAAGAACCATGTTGATCCAACGAAATTTTGACCTCTCTCTATCTCTCTCTTGCTCTCTGTCTCTTCCCACCTCACTCGAGTGGCGATTATGGTGTGTAATGATTGAGGATTTTATATGTTCCCGCGTACGGTACACGTTCATCACCCATCCACAATCCAATCCAATCCGTCCGTCCGGGCGATCGCGATAGGGAAATTACAGTCATCGAACTCCGGGACCGGCCGCAAAAGCAAACGTGTTCAGGAGATCTAGCAAAGCCGCTTGGTTAGTGAGGCCATAAATAAAATCATTGTGGTGAGCCTCTACACAACTTTATTGTAGTTCACCAATGTTTGAGACAAACTGATGTTCAAGTAATTCTTTACTACAAAATTGTTTATGTAGTTTGGCGAATATCCCCCAAATGTGACTCGCACTTTTGCACGCATATCTGGTACCAGGTTTTTGCCAACCCCGTAACATGCCCAATGTCAACATGGGCCACCTCGCCGATAACAACTCGATAAATAAATAATGTTCCAAATCGCGAAGGAAAGAAGAAGAAGAAGAAGATATACATCAAACGGGAAGAAAGGGGCGTCAGGAATTGCGTTGAATTTACGGACCAACTTCTTCCACTCTACTCCAAGTGAACGGTCTGTCACTGCGCTGCGCAAATCGAAGCAGGCACCTCCTCTCCGCAGACACATTCAGCTGTCACTGGAGCGATTAGGTTGGCTGGAAAGTTGCTTGACAAAGGTTACAAGTGGTTCGAGGATACAGAATTTGTGTTCAAGAAATGATTCCCCAAGCGGTTGTAGAATATCTCGACGGTGTAAAGACCTGCCAACACTTTGCGCGACGACCTAGCGACGGCTAGCAGAAGACCACGGTTAGAACCGAAGCATTAAATTCCAAACAAGCGTCCAACAGTCCCTCCAATCTCTAGCACATCAGGCATTGAAAGGGAAGAAAAAAGAATCAGCGTACGAGTGCCTCCTCTTCTTCTTCTTCATTGTGCCACACTCCGTATGCCAGGCCGTACGTACTATAATCCGTCTTTCGTGAAGTCGTGAAAGAAAGCGCTCATCATCGGCGTTAACTGCCGCAAACACGGACAAACACGACGGACACACCGCGCGCGCACACCAACACCATCAATTTAAAGCCATACACGGATGTGTACCACCCTAGCCCCGAGTGGAAAGGGTAAATAATATTTCTCCTTCCTTCTTTCCGCGCTTATCCGATCCGAGCCTTCAAGAGAGAGCCCATTCCCTACAGCCAACGTTCTCGGGCGGTGAAGACCGCGGATTATTGGTTTTACTAATTCATTAGCGCGATGAAATTGAAAAATGATTCCCGTAACCAGATCTTCGCGTGGTCGGTGTGTGCGAGGGGAAGAAGTGGCCATAGCCATGCCGTATTAAGGTTAGCGTGATGTTGTCTTCACTTCCACCGCCCCGAACTCTTCGCACTTTCCGCCGCTGTCAGCTCCTCATCAGCTAATTCAATCCCACAACACGAAAGGTACTCCAAAAGATCACGGCGAACCATCCCCTGCCTCACAACACCATAGCGGCGGGTTGAAGGAACGCACCCACACCCGCACCGTACGGCCTTTGGGCCGTTTCGAAGAGTGCCTGCTTTGATATTGATGAAGTTTCATTACAATCACATTCCGAGGCGATTTCTGAGGTTAAGGCTGGAGGAGCACAGCACTGAACCACGCTTAACGGTTAACACCTTTTGCCGATGCCTCCCGGTAGGCTTCTCTCCTCTTACGTAGTTCACCATCCCCAAGGGTAATTAGAATGCAAGACGAGAGATCGACCACCTTCCAAGCCGCCGTCGCATTGGCAGAGGCACTCCGGGACTGCATTAAATCCGTGTGTTTGTGTGTGGTTGTTTCTCTTCTTCTTCATCTTCTTCACGGTTGTATACTCCTATCTTCTTCACGGTTGTATACTCCTATCGGGTTATCCTCCAACCGGGGGTTTGAGTCTTCAGAGAAATCAACTTCTGTCGGCGTCTACTTTTGGCCTACGACGCTTCTCCTAAACGATCACTTTTTGTTCCACTGCCGGGCGCTGCCATTTGTCTAACTTTTTTGGGGAAGTTTCGGTGTTTCAAATTACCATTAAAAGCACAACGGTGTCGTTTCACACGTGCGTAATAGTAGCTTTAGAAGTACGACCGAAAACGGAATTTAAAACCCATCGAGAACAAAACATCTCGTTTATCCGCACAAAACTTTTTTCTTTCTTTTCACTGTTCCCGGCACGGCAATACACACTCACACACTACGGCACTACAGCAACACAGCTGGACAACTGTCACTTTGCGTCCTCAAGATTTGCAGGAACTGCAAACAAAACAGTCTAATTTGCAACTTTTGATTAAGTTCTTAATAAGTCCTCAAGAACCTCTTAAGACTCTCCTTACAACTAAAACAAGCTGCCATAATAAGGCGCTGAGACGCGGAGGAGCATCTCGCATCAGTTCCGTGCTTCCCGTCGGACGAGGTTGTCGTAATTAGACGTACGAAACGCAGCGAACGACTACGCGATGATGTTCCAAGTGTACCCATTGCCCCGAAACGCCGGCGAAAGGATGCGATTGCGCAGACTCTGCACAGTGTCCTTCGTCGCGTCTTGGTAGTGGTCGTCGTCGTCGTCGTCTTGGTCGTCGCTGTTACCGCCGTTTGTCCTCATCGCGACAAAAAGTCTTTTTACAAGCCGAAAAGAACACAGCCGGTCTTTTAATCTCTGCTCGAGTGTCTTTGAGGCACCGAGTGGCCGGGTAGAGTGAGTATGACTCAACGGCATGATTAATAGATGCTGAACATAATTAATTCTAAAGCCGTTTTGGAAACAGCGCGTTTCAGAATACACGTCGTACAGATCATTCCGATTTGAAGATTATTGGTAGAAGAAATATTAGATTTTTCAAAATCCTGGAAATTCAAATCCTTCAACTATGATATCAAAATTATTTGGGATCTTCCTGTCTAAGCTTATATGCATATTATTGTAATCCTAGACATGTCCGCTTGGACCACTATAAGCTAAATTCGGATTAGATTTTACTGAATTTGTTTAATAATGATCCTAACTCGAACTTAAAAGCCATTAAATATATTCTAAACTCACACTGTACAATATCAACCACCTACTCTAAACATAAATAAATCAATAATAATCCCTCGTTTTGACACACCTGATCAAGTTCAATAGCTCCTCTACTGCTGCATACCTGAGGCGAGATAGATGCAAAACCACTTCTTGCCCGGAAATGCTTGAGCTTTTCACTTTACAATCTTCTTGGCGTACGGACGGGCGGGCTCTGTGTGCTCGAGGCAACAGCGCTCAGTACTTAACGTCGGCCATCACATACACGTAGTAAAGGGGATGGTAGGTTAGTGGGTGTCACCTTGAATATATGTGTGCGTGTGTGCGTTTGACTTGGCGAATACACGAATATCCTTTTCTTTTCCTCCCAGAGATCCCAAAATCTTATTTTCCATACGAGTTTTCTTTTTCTCCTCGTTGATTTCTTCACCCCACTTGCAATTCAAATGTGCCGCAGGAGGAGAAAAAGGACACGAAATAGAAAAAAAAAACGACACGAACGCGTCGTGTTCACCCGTCATAGAAACTTTCAAGTATTTCGTATCCAATTTAAATTTACTTTCGCTCTCTACTATCCTTCGTTCCGCGAGCTTCGCTTATACGCTGTGCCCTTCCGCTTAGCGTTGGCCGCCGCCACAGCATCCTTGGCAAAGGGCACAACCATCGTCCCCTGCGCAATCTTCCCCGTCGCTCGTCGCTCCACCAAAATGAGAGCCAATCTTATTACAGAGAACCGACCCACGCTTTCCTTCCACTTTCTCTTCACGTCTTCTCAGCATTTTCCTCCCCGGTGAAAAACGCTATAAAAAAAAGGAAAAATCAGCATCTACACGAACAACTTCTCTTGTTGTTCACCCTCTCCTATTGCCACCATTAGAGGACAACGTCCTTTTCCTGCTCGTTAGCGTATCGACGCGGGATGCTAACGAAGCGAGAAGCGAGAAGCAACATCATTCATCTCGCTTTGTCGTTTGCTGTGTTTTTTTTTTACTCTTCTGCTTCGCGTGTTGATGTGAGTGTGTATGTGTGTGTTTTTCCTTTTTCAGACTTTCCCTTCGCCTTCCCCGCTTTTGTCCCCACTGGCCAATAAATTGAACGCGCGCGCTTCAAGTGATAAGGGAATTTTCTTGGCGTTTTTTTCTCTTTTTTGTTGCTTACTCTTTTTAACTTTTTTGTTCATCCAATCTACCCTTCCCCTACACCCATACCTCGACCACCCGTTGCTATCCCAACGGATGGAAAACAGCAAAGGAAAGGGTGTACAGGGAGGAACATTGTAAGAGAAGAAATCAAACACACTTTCTTGAATTTCCATCAAAGCAAGCAGCAGCAAGCAGCGACGGTTGCTGCTGGTGTATGGAAAGCAGAGGAAAATCCCTTCACATGCACACAGACACACACGCACACACACACACACACATGCATACTCCGTCCGGCAAAATGAAATGGGAACGGAAGGAAAATTTTGCTTCTTCGCACAGCTTCACATGTGTGTCGCATCGTACCACACACCCGCCGTGTCGTGCTCAATATACTTTCGCAGCATGATTTATTTCCATTTTTCAAAATTTGTTTTTTTTTTTGCGCATACACACACACACACCAACTACCCACCTATCCGAACATAAACACACATACGCTTACATGTGTGGAAGTATTAGAGGGAGATTTTTTTGGCGTGCATTGGTGGTTCGATTCTAATAAACAGCCGGATGTTATGAGAAGGTATTAAAATGATATAACCAACACGTACGTAACACGCTGCTGGCGATTAGCATTTTTTTTTGGGGTAGCAAAACGAAATATTTTTACATCCTTTACGTGACGCGTATTTCTGGTTTTGGTAGATATCAAGATAAGGTTTTTGTTTTTGTTTTTTTGTATTTTTGTAGCAATTTTTCCATATTTCTGCAAACATCTTGGTTCTTGGTGGTAAAACTTATGATATTGTTAAAAGTTCTTCGGTTAAAGCATGCTTGAACAATTTCAGCAAACGGATCTTACATGTAATTGTGGTTCTATTGCTTGGTAGCAGACCGCCATGTTTATTAGATGTTCGGAAAAGATTAGTTATGAGTTATGAACACAACCAAAGCCACGAATATCCTGCATACATTTTCTAGAGCATGAGTCCTGGACAATCCGTTCAGAGAGTCTAAACATTCTTGTCGAACTACAAGCTCGGAATATCTGGAATATCTTAGCATAGGACGTTTTGACTGTTACATATAAAATTGTAGAACGACTGGATATTGAACCTTATATTAAGCCTATACAAGATTATGGTTTCGTTGAACTTTTAAGAATCTAACATAGATCTGGTCGGTTTACGAATCTAAGAAATATAAATCAATGAGCGAATACAACAGGTCATATAATCTAGTGTATGGAATACTAACCAGAATACTAGAGTACCAGAATACTAACTAACCAGAATACACACCAGAGTCTAAACATTCTTGTCGAACTACAAGCTCCGAATATCTTGAATATCTTGGCATTGGGAAGAACTGAAATGTTTTCCTCAGTGACTCATAAAGTTGTAGAACGAGTAGCTATTGAACCTTACATTGGGTCCATACGAGGTTATGGTTTTGTTGAACTTTTCTAGAATCTACTTAGACCTAGCTGGGTTACGACTCTACGAAATAGGATTCAATAAGCGAATAGAGCTGGTCATATAATCTATTGTAGTCGAAATCATATTTATGGCAGGCAATTCCGGTTTACAAGGACTGTAACTAATCGTATAGCTTGAGTATTGATCTATGATTTTGAAAGATTTCTTTTGAATATTCTGAGCAGTTTACCATCAACTTTTTGTAGACATCCGCAAGAGGAATAGGCTCATAGGGATATTCAGTTGTGATATTCGTAGATGAGACTTTGGAAGATAACTACTAGGCTACAATCAAGCACTCTATCACACAATGGCTGTTATTTAATACATTCTCCAAAGACCAAAGATGATCAGAGCTGTTTTTTTAATGCTACAAAAGTGGAAAACATCAATGACTGTCATACGACGACAGTCGACTTCAAGAGTTAGTCTTGTTGCAGACATAGGCAGACCGTAAAACAGTTGCAATATCTAATAAACATGTCCAACCTGTTGTCCCGGTCGCCATGTGTGTCCACAAAACTTTTTGGACCTTAAATTTAACAACGGGACAACACAACGGCCGAATAGCAACTGTCACTGTGCAGTTGTTTTAGACCGAACCTACCAGGACAATCTTTAATGACAGCGCTTGAGTTAATGACTGAACGGAACTGCCATGCTCCAAGACCGCCCAGGTAAGGTTCGTCCGGAGGCTAGACCTTTGACTGGATGGAAGAACATTCCCTTTTTCGCTCCGGTAGCGCATCTGTCACCTTCCGGAGGCCACCGTTTCTCTTTCACCATCCTCTGGAATCTCCACTGCTCCGGGCGTCCCCGTGCGTTTCCACCGTATGTCTCGTGAGCAAATAATCAATTAGTCGACCGTTTCACTACACACAACACACTGTTTCCTTCTTCACGCTGTACGGAATTCTTCCCGCACGGTGCAGAACGAACGGACTTGGAAGTGGAGTGGAAGCAGGGAAACTCCGATAAAGCGGGTGGGAATACCGAGACGACCTCACCTCCGCAAACGACTCCGATGACAACGGGCAGGTCATAAATTATATTTCATTTCGCTTTGTTACAACAACACTCCACCACCACCACCATCCTTCGATCAGCAACCAAAAAAACACGATTATGGAATGGTGGTATAAACCGCGGTGAATCGAAGCCAGAAGGTAAGAGATGAGTAAAAAAAACCCCAAGCCAGCAACCAAACGAAAGGAAAACTGGCATTGGCCGGGGACGAGGCGACGACGGCGACTCCAAAAAGGATATCGACAAATCAACAAAACTCTGGGAATATACAGAGACAAAAAAGCGACGAAGAAATTACTGGCCAGATACATTTGGAGTGCAGCCGAAAATCGAGATCGAACGCTTATGGTGCGGTCTCGTCCGTAGCAAAACAGTGACGAAGGAAAGTGATGGGAGATAAGTATCGAAAGGGCACAAAAAAAAAACAACAAAACTAATACCAGACGAACGAAAATTGTGGCCGAACGCAAGTGTGTACTGGACTGGGTAGGAAGGACCAAACGAAGGGGAATGGGGAAGACTGGCAAACAGACACACACAAGCATAGTTACAGGACAGATGGAAACACGTTAGGCAAACGTTAAAACAAGGATGTGAAACGGAAAAGATAGTGCCAAAAGGAATAGAAAAAAAGGGCAAAACCCCTTGAAGAGCAAAAGCAGCAAACCGATAAAATGCACACCACAACTGCACACACACACAAACACACCATGGAAGCGACCGATAAAACAAAACAAAAAGATATACAAAAAATCCGTTTTGGTTCGATTCGTTGCAAGGATGGTGTAAGGATTTTGCTGGTTCGGGCATGGTGAGGACCCAACAGGAGGTTAGCATGCTTTTTATGATTTGTTGGTTTCGGGCCCTTAACGAGGTGAGATAGTGGGTGTATGTGTGGATGTGCCTGCTCAGGGGGAAGGTTTTGTTTACTTTCGAACTGTCAACTGTGCGTGTGTGTGGTAGACACACTATCTAAACCGCAACAGCAGCAACACCACTGCGCGCACGCCTAGACCTTCCACCGTGACGATCGTAAAATAAATTTATAGCACCTAGAGGCCACACGGAAGGACGCTTTTAGGAAATGGGAATTTATGTTCGATGAAGCGGAAGGGGCTGAAAGGTTTTATTAATTTTCTAATATTTGCTGGACGTACCTTCCGAGCCAAACAGTCGAAAGGAAGTGCAGGACGCGTTTATCCCTTTATTTCCGGACTGCTTTGCTTCGCTGTGCGTGATGCGGTCGTGTGATCGATGTTGATCGTATCGCTCCGGTGTCACGTTCCTTCAACAGTGTGCGTTATCCGTGCGTGAATCTCGAATTTGTCTTGCGGGTTTATTAATGACTTAATCGTGGTGTAGTTGATGTTGGTGAAAATGTTG
>KI920714.1:8168-21877 GCA_000473525.2 Anopheles melas | reverse complement strand
TATTTTAGCCATTTTGGAGCCGACAACAAAAAAACAAACCCCGCAGAGTGTCGAAAAACCGTTGTTTAACCGTTGTTGCTCCCCAAGCGCCCTTAAGCTTTCTTGACACCATCTCCGGCTGTGGCTGCGGCGGCGGCGGCGGCGGCGGTGTAAATATTATCAACGTAATTGGATTTCAACAAGCCATTGACACTCCTTTTTTAATGGTTCCGGAAAATTGACGGCTTTTCATTTGTGCGCCCGGCGGCCTTGAACGCGGCCAAGTGATTGTCTCAGCAGAAAAGCTTCGCACGGCACGGTATGGCCACCAAAACAAAAAATACTGGCAATCAATAGTTTTTTCCACGACACTGCCGAAACAACAAGCTGAAAAAAAAACCCCTGGCCCCTTAGTATGGTCTTTTCGCGTGTGCTATTAAGCGTAATAATAGGATGATAGGAGGCGCATAAAAGCAACACCACCACCACGTCACATTAAATACGGATCGGAATAATGTGCTCTCTTCCTGCCGTAGGTTTAAGTACATTTTGTGCGCCAGTGTTGTTGTCCATGAGTCCTCCATTCCCCCGTGAAATGCATTTACCTCCCAACAGAGCAATGACGCACACGGCGCGTTTGTTCTATTTCCAAACTGGGTTTGACAAACACACATACATAAACCGAAAAATCCAAACCGGTAGAAAAATAGGACACCCGCCTGTCGGTGATGATTTATGATCGGTGCGGAAGATTTTTAATGTTTTTTTTTGTTTGCTTTTATGCCACGACAGCAGCAATCGTGCAGCGTGTTTCATGCATTTTTCGGCGAACGAACGATAACCACCCTCACAAGCTAATGCACCCGCGTGTGCCGGGGCAGACAGGCTATTGTTTTCCCAACTGCCATTAGCAACGATGGGCGGTTGCGGTGGGTGATTTTTAATGCTTCTGTTCTGTTACAGCCACGGCACTATTATGATGGCACTCGTGGAGCGTATAGAGAGAGAGAGAGAGAAAAAACCCCTGGAACAAGTATACATAACGCTCGGCCATTAATACGATCAACACAACAGAATCCACTTGGGGGAGGAGAAGTGACTAAGCGGTGCAATAGCGCCGCAATGGGAAGTGGAAACAATTCTCCTTTCCTGGTGTGTCCTTGCTAAGGACGGAATTGCACTTAACGTACCTTCTTCTTGCACCCATTAAGCAGCAGTTTTCCGAAACTTCCCCGACGATGTCCCATAATGCTTTAAATTATTATCGCCATGGGAACAATCCTTTATCTTTTGTGCCTTCCTTCGCTCTTTGTGCTGGGCGGAGCGTTGTTTTCATGTCTTCCATCCAGAGCAAACAACCTTTGAGTTGTCAAACATTCAGCAGCATCCTGCTTTTAGGAGAGTATGCTATCATTGGTTTTGTTGAGGAAACATGAAATTAAACATGAATTTACTGCATGGATTGTAATAATGTAAAGGTTTTTCCTAGCAATCCAGCACAATGTTGCACAAAATTCTCCACAAACCAATTCCAAACATTGCCAGCGGCACACTGCAAAACAAATCCCCTTTTTCCCTGCTTCACTAGGATCAACTCAACCTAGCTTCAAGCTCCCGCGAGTGAAGAGAAAAAACAACCTCATCGCACTTGCATGTTGATTGTACAAATATTAGCTTAACCACTGCCGCCCACCTTCAACGCACACAGCATCAAACAAACAAAAGAAAATCTTCACTTACGGTTCAAGTGAGGAAAGTTTATTTTCATTCCATTTCCTCGTAAACTTCGTCCCATTTCGCCCAAGCTCGTAGAAGACTTCCGATAAAACTAGAACACTAGAGTTCGTGGGTGCTGCTACCAGACAGAGCGGTGCAGATTGGCGGGTTTTTCCTTCCTTTCAGCACTGATGTATCCAGCGTCCCAGAAACCAGCTGCTTTTGAAAAAGGCTAACTGGTCAGTTAGCTGGATAAACCTTGCCAACTTCAAACTCTCTTATACACACACACACGACTACTTGCGTGTGTGTTTCGGTGGGAGAAAGATTGAAGTGTGCGAACAGAACTTTACCGTTCGCACGTAACGCTCGTTCGTTCCGATTCCGGGTTGTTGTATACTCTTTTTCTTATTTCTGTGGAAATGGTGGGTAAAAGTTGTTCCTGCACCATCCTCCAGTGTGCTAGAGGGTGGAAAACAAACGCTAAAACATCGAGCCCCGTTGCGGTTGTTTGCGGTGTCAATTTGTTCCGAACCGTGGTACCACCGGTAATGGACAGGATAAGCAGTTAATAAAGTGCAGCTGCAACCGGACTGGGAGAGTTTGGTTGCTTCGTGTGCGAAAAGTTTTTCTCTTCCCTAAATTTCTTTTTTAAATAAATACCTATCCCGCTGCACACTGTTGGGGACTCTAAAGTACAAAGTTTAGCGAGAGGCTTTTAATGGAGTTTGGTGCAATAAATCAATTCGATATCATTCGAGAACAACCTCAGTGATTTAGTATCTCTCGCGATTGCAATTACAATTAAAGTTTCTCTCCCCCCGTAAGCGACCAATTGAAACAGTTCCACCGTTGTACATCTTCATCAGAATGCAGGAAGCACAACTCTCTCATGCCTTTGCTCAAGCCGTACAACACCGATCCGGGACACTCGGGAATCCAATTACCAACCACCAACGAACCAAGTCCGCGCGCGCCAAAGACCGTGAAGCCAGCACAGAAATTTTGTGCAGAAAAAGTGCTTAAAAATGCCTTCTACCTCTCTACAAATTGAAAACTTTCCGCCAGACAAAGTCAGTGTTCCAGCCAACCAACCACGAGCTGCTCTCCACGAACATTTCCTTTGGTGATCGGGAGAAAAGTAATCAAATTCACCTGACCGGTTGACCAACAATTCAATCTACCCTCTCTCTCTCTCTCTCTCTCTCTCTCTCTCTCGGGGCTGGGACGGGTCGAATGTGAGTTTCTATGTTTCCCTTGCAATCCGGCGCAAGTGAGATAGAGTGCGGGGGTCACATTTTTCCACCACAACCACAAACTTTCTGTTGCAACAAGACATGGTCACAGGGCAAGCAGCGAACGTTGTTGCAATTTGGTTCTTTCCTTCTTACCCACCTCAAAGATGCAACAATTGCAATTCTTTGTGAAACAGGGAGAAAAGAAGGAAAGAAAGCAGGAAAGTAAAGGAAACTTTATGGAGCGAAGGATGGAAAATTAATTTCCACTAAAAAAAGCTGGCTGACTGTTTTTCCTCGCCAAACTAGGAAGTATGGGCTGTGTGGGTTTTTGCACAGCATTCTAATGGCCATTTGCTGCGTCCACGTTCGGGCCATTAGTTTCATTTGGTGCAATTTTTCTACCCCTTAGCTTGTTCACCTTTGCCTCTTCTGCCTGTGTGTAGTTAAACTTTTGGTTTGAGTTCAAACTCAAGCTACCTTTTTTGTTGTGGTTCAAGGGGGGGCAAATGCGCAACAAATTCCTGTTGTAATGCGGTCCAAATCTTACACAACCTGGGGGAAATTGTGAATGGGGAAAACTTTCCCACAGGGGAGAAAGAAATAAAAACTAACATCTTAAAGGCCATCCCTACAACAAAAAACCGGGACGAACATTCACATTCAACGATCGTCATCGAGAGTGCGTGACGGAAAGGGTCAGCACTTGGGAAAAGGGCACAAGGGCAGGGCGTGAAGGTGGAAATAAAAACTCAAACTTACTTCCACTACGCGGCGACACAAATTGAAAGCATATGTCAGCTATTTTCCTCTCCCACCAGGAAAGCATGCTTGGAGGAAAGCGGTCAAGAGGGAAATTGCTCGCAAACAGTCGATCTGTTTCTGCTAAATTGAAGCATGCGAATCGCTTTAGCGAGCAAGAAAAGGAGCGCGGGCCCAAGCGGGGCGAAAAATCAGGCCAAGCGCGCAACTTGACGCCGTCCAATGTCCGGACCAATCAGGAAATAATCAGGTGATTTACGCGGATTCTTGCCCGCGACCTTTTTAGCTTTTGCCGCATGGCCAAGCCACCGAGGAAAGCTTCGAGTGGAAGAGGGCGAGATCGAGAGCGAGAGCGGGGATCAGAATCTTGCAGATTAGAAAGGATGCTTCGTTAGTGTTGAGCAAACAGATTGGACGATGGTTGGCTTGGCCCGCTGCCTGCCGACCTTGCACGGATGGGATGGAAAAGCGGCCCGTGGTAAAGGATTAACTTCAGGGAGCACAAAATGTCTTTTAATAAGAGTGGCAAGGAAGTACGGTTCGGTTCGGGTCCGGGGTAGCAGGCAGCGATGCTATCGTCGGTTTTGAAATTGAAACTTTATGACAAAGCCCGTTGGACGATGGACGGATAAAATGTAGGAAAAAATGAAACATCTTTTAATACACTAATTCCGTCCCTTTTTTTCGTTGTGGCGTTCCACGGTGCCAATCGCCGATCTCCCACGGGGCGGATAAGAATGGAAGCGCATAGCGTTATGTTCCAGCTATGAGATTTCCTACGGTAGAGATTGAAATCATCAAGATTTGTGAATCATAGCCCGCAGTGAGTGTGAGCATCGTGCATAAACGCATAAAGTAGCACACCGACGTCTACGTTTCAAACCTCATCTCAAACGCATTGTGTTCAAAATAGTAGAGTACATGTTTATCCTTTTCTATTAAAGACACTATTGCTAGTCTAATCCTGAGAGATCCCAATGTCTCCCAACTTTCTCTGCTTTACATTTACATGATTAACAATGACATTTCAACACATTGAAACCCATTCTTCAAGCATCGACTCATCCATCAACGATGACGACAGCCGGTCAGCGTCAGCAGTTCATCTAGGTTTGTTACAAATTAATATCACTTTAAGCCCTCAGCTTGAGGCCCTCCGGCCGTCTAAGCTCAACGGAACGAAAACCGAACCGGTTACGGCCGGTGGATTAAGCCCCCCCCCCCTTTCCAAGCTGCCCAGATAAAACGCGCAGACAGACGACGTCAAACTTTACCCCATTCCCCGGTACACACACACACACATTTGTTTCGAAAGTATAACAATCAAACCAACGAACGGTCAGCACGACGAGTAGCAGCCCTTAGCAATAGGTTTGCGAATGTCAACACACAAAATCACACAAAACCCTTCGTCACTCTGATTCTCCTCCTTGCGGCAAGCAAATGCCATTGAGGGACCTCTTATTGACGTCATCATTTCGGTTTCGGATCTCCACCACAGAGCAACGGGGGTGGAGGCAAAGGTGGCCTAGTTGATACTCGGTTCGCCGTTCAAAAAGAAATGTCCCGTAATAGAGCATAACGTGGACAAATGTGCAAGTTCAGGGCGTGCTGCCCCACAACCATCCTCAACGAGGTTAGATTGGAATGGTTCCAATGTGCTGGCCCGGTCATGTGGTGGCAGTGATATGAAAAACCAAACGATAAATTGGTGGTGCGGAATGAACCTCGCGCGGTTAAAACAATAACAAACGCGAGCGAGTTGATAAATTGGTCCCGTGTTAAGGATATGAAGACGAATTGGTTTTTCGGCGGGGGAGTTTGCGTCATCGGTACGCGTGTTAAGTAGTAATTTAATTTGATGAACGAAATCAACATACAACTGACCTAAGAAGGGGGATTAGTAAATATTATTGCATTACTACTGTGTGGGAGGATGGAGTGATTCTTTTTCATTTTTTTTTTGGATGGAGTTCGAGTTAACTACGTCATTTTTGCCTGTTCAAATCCGGGATTATATCCTTTTCTTTGAAAGAGATAACTGTGTCCAGTTACTTTGCTTTACTGCACAATCCATGACGTACATCTCGTTATCCGGTTATCGGGCGACACTGTCCTCAGCGTTTCGAAAGTAACCCCATGTGCCTGTTGACTATTATCATCGTCCAAAGGCCAAGGAGGCCTGTCCACCCCTGTAATGAGCTATTGTTTCGATCTCGTTTTGCGAAACTGACAATCTGATCTGCTGCGTCAGGTCGCGCAAAGGGGAAATGCATACAAAACGCGCCGCTAATGACGCACTAGAGGATGAGGTACTATTTGCTCCGGTTCAACGTCCAACCAGTCGGCTTGCTCAACACACTGCAATGCCACTTGTTGATTTCGATTATATGAAATGGAGCCAAAAAAAACACAAAGTGTCCGATTCTTCTTTGCAAATCCTTGTCTCTGTTCGACTCTCCTTAGCGTAAGACCCACGGACATCATAAACTATGTCTATCCCGGGTGCAATAAATATTACTTACATTTCCAGCTCAAGTTAAAGCTTTAATGCTGTCACTTTTGGCATGCTATATGTGAGTTTTCTCTCCCTCCGTGAAAGCTCATTTTTTCTCGTTATCCCCCCGCGCTTTACAAGCCTTCATGGACGAGCGACGAACAAAATCATAGTCCCTTACCATCACTGTACCACCGGTGGGAGAACCGAATAATGGATAGCTTCTAGAACGAACAGCAAAGGGGAAACTATTACACCACTGCAAAGAAGAAAGAGCAACAGCGACACAGCACCAAAGGCGGGGGAAAAATCTCGCAAACCCACCATCATCAGTGTATGCAGCGTGAATGCATAATTTTTGCTTAACATTCCCCCGTATCTCTCCCCGTTCTTTATTCCCTTCCTTTCAGGTTCTAGCTAACCATGCGCAAGAATATTAACGTGCCTGCCCGGGGAAGTTGATGCATCCTGCTGGGATGCTTGTGTCTCCTGGTTGGTGTATCTCTTGCCATTTGCTACGTGTGAGCCTGCTAGAAATGCCATCCACCTTGGGTAGGATTTAGAAAGAAATATGGCCCCCGCCTACCGTCCGCAAGAATCTCGGTGTTTGCGGGGCATTAGTGCAAGTTGTGTCGTGCGTAACGACACAACGCACTGCAACGGTTGCGCACTAATGGAGGAAAAATGATTTCATTAGCTTTAGTCGAATGTGGTCGTTTAGTTTTGAGGTTGAAAAGGCGATACATTGTGGCTTGTGTGTCACCAAAGAAGGGTAATATATTCCAATAATAGTTTGATACAGACTTAACTGAAAGATTTATGAAGAATACATTCGAAATAGCGCGTCGAAACAGTAGCCTTACTAACTCCATTCCAGGAAACTAGATCCTGGAACATCACAAAAACATTCCAGGAATTTTCCCTATCAGATATTGGTAGCAATTTAATTTGGCAATCAGTTTTGCTTCTAATTCTAATTCCAATTTACACATTCCGATCCGTTTCTGCATTCCGTTTTGCGCCATCATAAAGCATAACTTCAGCTGCAGACACAGACGACAGAGTTGCCTTTTTGTGTGTCCAGTTTGCGGAAAAATGTTCCTTCCTTGTGCTTGACACAACCGAGGGTTCGAGGTGGTTCGTAGTAATAACGAACATTCCATTAACTTACTGCATCAAAAATCGATCTCGGAGCGTACGGAGAAGAGTCGTGTCCTGAAAGACATCATTGGCTGTTTGAAGTGCTGAAGCTAGAGTGGAAAGGAACAACTAGCACACACACACACACGCAAAAAACACCCACCTAGACGATATCAATTGCCACTTCACATGAGTCAAGTGTGATGTGGTGCTTTTGGGGGGGAGAGTTTTCACAAGAGAGCTTGCCCAAAGACAAACCCCCTGGAACGGACGACCGTGTCCAAGAAGGATTACATTCATTGTCTGCCGTCCGTACTGTAGATGACAGAGATCGAACGTAGCCAATGAAGAGCAAAAACCATCCTTCGGGAAACCGAATTCATTACAAAAAGTTGGACGTGTGTTCCTTACATCCCTTTCCTTTTTAGAATGTCACAGCGTAATGTTTTCGTTGCAGAATGCGTTTTGGAGAAGTGTGTGCTGATACCAACACAATCCATGGGAAGGTTTTTGCCTCGTGAAGCTCATCTACACCGACACCGGCCCTACCCCTTAAATCCTACCCCCGAATGCGTCCTTCATCACCGGCTATTGATTACCACTGAAAAGGACGTACAGAATATAAGCAAAAGTGTCACGGCACTCGGTATCACGCCTTGTGTATAATATCAGACAGCTCAAGGTTGCTCCGCGCGGGAGAGCGCGCGCTCGTTTACGAAGAATACATTACATTGTGCGTTACCGTCCTGAAAGGTAAAAGGGTTTGTTATTTTTATCCGACGCTTTTCTTCGCTTTCTTCGAACGCTCCGTCCGCTACAACGCCCCAGCTTTCTTCCCTTTGCTCTACAGTCGAACGGGAGTCGGAAGTCCTTTCAACGTACTACAAGGGTGAGGAAAATGGGAATACCCTGCCACATACACACACATCGATCTGATCAAGCTATTCATAAGTATGCTTCCTGCTTCTCTTCTTTTCGGTGTTGCCTTACCACAAATGAACTTAATTTTCCCTCGACCCTCGCTCGTACAACGGCGCCTCCGGTGCTCGGTGGAGTTTTCCGGGAAGCTTTTTCCTAGCGTCGTTGGGGATTATTATCATCCAATGGGTTGGTGGCGGGAAGGAGCGATGGAGCTCTCACGCGCGCGTGTGGGTTTCGTGCATTCGTGATTGATCGCTGATAGTATGCCGGCTGACAGCAACACGTGGATTCCATGGGGTTGAGGCGCAGTTAGCGCAAAAAAAAAACCGGATACAAAAATGGGAACTACTATTGTTGCTGATGTGCGCTCCATACTCGTCCGCGGCTGGGTAGAGGTGGATGATGTTATTTCAGCTCTTTCCCTTATCTCGAACAGAGCATGCAAACGAATTAAAGCTTAGACAGCATTCAGAATGGTTTAAGAATAGAGCCAGTTTGAAGATGCGCCACGTGGAAAAGATGGACTTTTGGGCGTCTCGATGCATTTGTGGTACTTCACTAGACTGTCTGGCATCAAAAACCTTCACTTTATTTACAATACTGTTTGAAGTCATGGTTTTGCTTCCTTTTGAAAGTGTCAGAAATTGAGATAAAATTTCGCTATCCCTGCTTTATCTTTCTTTCCTCTCACAGGAAACCACAGACAGTAAAAGTAACTCAAAATGTCGCGACCTCCAAAACTTATCCGTCGGAGAGAGAGAGAGAGAGATATATAGAGAGAGCGAGGAGGTACAAAAGTATCCTTCCCAAAGCCCCAAACGTTCCATAAACGATAAAAGACCGGTTGAAGTTTAACCTTCTTCACCTTCTTTCGCCCATTCCAAACTACGCCCGGGATCGAAAACACTCCAACGGATCGCACATAAAGTGTCGTTCCTGACCCGTTTGGGTTTAATCTTTCATGGCGTTGAGGGCGACGGTGGTTTCGGCCTAGGTTTCGGCACAGAAAGCACTGGAAAACCATAACTATTTATCACGCCACTAAACGTACCGCCCAACTGATCGATAAAAATCGAGCTGCGGTTCAGTGTTGTTGGTTGAGTGCGAGAAGCAGGATAGATTAACCGATTAGATCCTGGGGAGGTATCGCTTTCCCTTTTTATGAAGGGGAGCACATTTAAATCGTGGGCTGGAATAACAGAGAACGAATCGTGGAAGCCTTTCGAACCGAATGTTTGTGACAGTGCTGCAGCAACTGACCAACTCAACGCCATTATTGGGGTTTCTCACGACACAAGGAAGCTGTCAAGTGATGTGAAATTTATGTATCGAAATAGTGAATTCAAATTTACCGAAAAGAAAGCCTGCAAACAATCGTATTCCAATCAGTAAGTGTTAATAAAATAAGCGATTGGACAGGGGAAAGCAGGAACAATTGCTATCAACTTGCATGTAGTCATCATCATGATCGGCTTCCCAGAAGAACCACCTTTAATCACCTTTAAGTTGGAAGCATTTGATAGAGAATTTAAGACACGATCACGGTAATATCTGTTCGATTTTAGTACTAATTGATGGTCCACCATTATCCCAAGCAAAGAAGCGAACGTAAAACGAGCGTAAAACGGGTGGATGAAATGTCAATGTCACTTTTTCCCGTAAGGGGTTTGCACGGATTTCCCCCCCCCCCTTTCAGATACCATTTCCCAGCGGCTGTCATTGACCGGTCGTTAGTCGGTCGGTCTGACTGTCAGCGATGCGTACGGACGAGCGACGAGCTAATTAGACATTTCACCGGCTCGTTCCCATCGCTTCTACAAACCAACACTCATCATCTCCTTCAGGGACGACTCAATTCCCCCGGAACACCCCCGGAAAGTGGAGAAGAGAGACTGAGAAACGGGAGACGAGAGCCGTGTGGTAACATAACCGCAAACGACACAACGTTCCGACGGGTTTGAATAGAGTCGCTACACCGGAGGGGTTGGAGGGCACAGATTGGCCTACTTTCTGTTGAACTTTTGTGCCCGAGGACACTATGTGCGTGGTTTGTGCTGGACGGGTTTCTTTCTGAGCAAAAGAACAGATAAGAACTGGAATAAAGCTTTTTTCTTTTCCTTTATTAAGTTATCACCTCATTAGGACAAGCAGGCTTGCGTCCTTAACAAAGAGACAGCAACTGCTACTTAATGTGAGTTCTGCAAACTTATCGGACCACATCCAACACAAACATGCATCTTAAAAAATGCAAACAATTTACAGCTGTTAATTCAATCGTTAAATTCAGTCCGAAAATTACACCCCGCACCAATTGAAGGGTCCATTGTTTTAAGTGACCCGAAAATGGTATACGCCCCATGCCCCAAAGTTGTCTCGAAAAAGGGATGTACAACCACCAGCCACAACAGACAACCCACGACGAGCCCGACTTAATATCGCATTATTAATAAAAGCAACGCCTGTTTAAGCAACGTGACATGTGTAGCTACACCAAACAGGATCCTTAAACCGCAAGCCATGTGTGTGGTAGTATGTGTGTGTGTCACCTTCCTACCCAAACCCATTTTGGAAAATAGTGCCAAGTGAGTATCGTTTTACCGTCCAAACGCTCTCCAGCGGCACTTGAGCGGGCGACGCTCTCTACTTCTAGCGCAGCTTCTTCAATGTAAAGCCAGCGCCGACCGGGCAAAACTGCTTGTTAGGGTGGCTGCTAATTATGGCCACAGTAATGGTCCTCCCCCCGTACACGAGTACATAACGGTGGGGACAGGCGGCCACGCTTCGGACGTGCTAAGAAAACTCGCACCACTTTTACGGCGTGCGTCCTGGGCTCAAGTGTGCGGGAGATTCAGGAAAGGATGCCAGGACGCGTGATGCTATTTCTGTAAGAAGACACATTACCCTTGACGCTGGTGGTAAGGATATATCGTTTCGAGAATAAAATACAACACATCATACACGCCCACAAACGCACATAAACGTTACATACATTCCAAGGGGATGGGATGATGGAGTGTATAAATATGGGTTTCGTTGGAACCGTTACAACGCTCTTCTGTGATGGTGCTTGCAATCGTGTGTGAAACAAAATATACTGTCGATTTGAAACCTGTGGCCTGAAGCGTGCTCAAACTTGGCCACAACAAGTAGCTGCTCGTTTAAAGCAACGGCGCGCCAAACATTTTAGGCAACCAAACCACGGGAAACCGTGAATATCACTGTAAACGATGCGTAACCATAGTTTGGTCGTTTAAATTTTGTAGTAATCGTCGCCATCACCATGCGACGTTCGTGATACAGTCAATAAAAGAGGTAATGAACAGGCAGTTAACGAGGCAATATTGCCGTGGAAATGTGCGGAATTAATTCGTTTAAATGTCTGTTAAATTATGAGAGAAAAACGCCTAAAGTTATGCAATTTGTGTTGCAGCATTACGTTATTTGGAGCATTTTAGGAAAATAACATTAAGAATAGTATTTTATTTGATATTAGAAATTGGTTTCTATTTTATAGACCTTTACCTGTGATTCCAAGTGAAATCTGTTCAATTTACAATTAATAAAAAAGTCCGTCAATGCTCAAAAATAGCAAACATTCACTGGCCAATTTCAAATGATCCCACCATTGCCAATCCTGCACCCTTCAGCCAGCCCAACAAACCCTCAAACTGGGGCACCCCTGGGGGCAAGACGTATCAGCTTGATTAAAAAATTCCTTACGAACAAACCTCATTTTTCCCCAACTTGTCATAATTTTCCGCTCTAAAAATATGCAAACTCAACCGTATCTCGAAACCCGAAACTGGCCGTCCGAGGCATGCCGATGGCGATGGCGAAGTAGGTAAGGATGACGCGCGCACAAGCCAATCCTCCTTTCGCTTGTTTTCGTGAACGATTTTTGTTTTTTCGTGTGCGTCGTTCTTGTCACCAGCACACACAGGTTTTAGGGTTTTAGATGAACGATTTCTTTTCGTGCAAATCGGAACAGCGGTATGGTTGTTACCACTTCCCCGCAACAACAGAGCCAAACGTGATGGTACAGGGGGAAAACTCGACACATTTCAAGCGTGCTTAGCGCTTTCAAAGAAAACGCTGTTTTCGCGTGTCAATGGCTTTGTATTGCCCAAGTTTTGTTAAACCTTGTAATTTTGTGTGTGTATTCCGAAAAAGAAGAGAGACAGATAAAACACAAATCTTTTTCAGAATCATGAAAACTAACGAGACGCGACAGAAACAACCCGCGATTCCGGTCACACACGATCTCACACACTCATTTGTTTCGTTGTCACGCCCGGTCCGTTTTAAGATGGAAAGGGCAATGGATTGAGGAGAGAAGCGGGTGAACACAACGCACCCAAACACGATCGACACTGAGTTTTACAGAGGGAGTGGAACGCGTTTGACAGTGAAATTCCCACCGGAAGCGGACGGAAAACAGTGTGGGGAATGTCACAAAAATCGTCAAAAATTTGCTACGAGTCGTTGTAGGTCTCTCACACCCACAGCGCCATCGGTAATTGCCATATGTTTTATGTTACATTTATCAGATTCAAATTTTATTACCCACGACGGCGGAGAAGCAACACGCCTTGAAACGCCTTGTCGTTTAAGCGTTGTTCTACCATCGCTCCAAGGCCATTGGTTTTTTTTTGTAAATGTTTTCATTCACAACAGTTTCACAACGTTGGTAACACTTTAATAAGCTTCTTACCGAACAAACCGCCAAGTTTTGGGCTGATAATTGAATCAGAGTGGATGGTATGGTTGAAGAAGAACTCACAACATCGATCAAAGACAAAGATCGAGACATTTTAAAGTGCTTTTGAAGCACATTTGCTCGTCGTCTTTTTGCTTCGAAATGCTTCAAAAAAGCAAACATAATTCCACGGAATTTCATATTTTCAATCACCAGATTGGCACGCTACTTTCCCATGCCCCAACTTCTGCCACAGTGCAGAAAAAAAACACACAAGCCGATCAACTGTCAGCTTTTCTTCGCGAGATTTTGCGATCGATAAAATCAATTACATCGCATTACAGGCGGCACATAATGCGATGAAAAAAAAACCCGGTAACGAGAAGAAATGGAACCGTTTCGTTACAGTAAACAGCAAAAACAAAAAGAAACAAAAAAGGCATCGACTCTTACACATACACATCCCATCCAGAGGATGTTGGAAGAATTGGAAATGGAAAATCGGTCGCTTCCGGGGATGTAAAACATTTTCCAAACAGCGCGTGCAACCATCAACTGGAGAGAAAGAGAGGGGAAAAAACGTTGTGGAATCATTTTAGGTTACACGCGTGTGGCCCGCCTAAGGCGGCTAAATCCAACCACCCACCAACTCGGAAACCCCCACTAGTATCTCGTCGCGTGTGTTTTCATATTTCGATAAAAAACCACGAAATTCAACACGCTCGCCGCGTGTTTCTATGTATCGCACCAAAATCGACACAGC
>AXCO02005448.1:0-18334 GCA_000473525.2 Anopheles melas | reverse complement strand
AGCAGCGGGAGGAGAGACCGCGCACAACAACAGAAAAAGTAAGTAATCTCTCGGGCCACGACGGCCAGACTGGCAGGCGCCGCCGCCAATCAGCTGTGTGGGGTTTCTTTCTTTTTTTTTCTTGCACAGGAGATGCATGGGGATGCAACTCGCTGACTTCTTGCTTGAGCCATCGGAAGACTAAGGGAAGTTCTGTTGTAATGCAAGTCCGTTTATGGGACAGTTGGATGCAGAAATGGATGGTGTCTTTCGTTTCAATTTGCGGACGCTCCCGGCATTCTACCTACCTTCTCCAGACACTCCTGGCTGATCCTTTTCGGGTCACACTGGACGCCGGACGTTGTCCCGTTCGGGAGGTTCACCAGGCACCACATTTTCGTGCCGCTTGCTATTCCGTGCTCTCTCGTGTAGACTAACTTCCTCTTGCTCCACAAGGTCACTTGGATCCTGCGAGGATAATCAAACGCATCGATTTTCACAACCACATTCACACCGATACACACACATACACACTGAACGCACTGCACGATTGTTTGGCTCTTCTGTTTATGCTCTACGCAAACAGCTGTCTTTTGCTTTCACAGGCTAGCAGCGCGAGCTATCGATTATTCTTTGCGGAAAAGTATTATAAAGGGAATGCGCTCCGTGGGGCAGTGCTGCTGCTAGTGCCTTTTTCCCACCTTTTCAGTAACGAATTGCCGTTTTATTATGTCACCACCATTCGTACGCACACGGCAGTCAATCGCTGCATCCCATATGATTGCTGCAGTTTGTTGCACGGGCAGCACTCTGGTGCATTGAGGCGTTCGCTTTCCAGCGTACTGTATTCGTACCGCACCATATCCCGGAGCTGGCAGGCAAACGTGCTTCCTAGCTTGTAATTGTTTCTTTTCCCCTTTTCAAGACCACAAAACCGCACACAACTTTTCTGTCACCAGTTTAAAAATGGTTGCCCACTTCACCCGTACAGCGCACTCGGGTTGTTACAGAGCGAAGAACGGCTTCACATTTACCTCTTCTCCACAAGCGCACAAATTAACACTTTATTCTTCCACTGTTTGCACACATCTGTTCCTTCGTTTCGATGAAGATGTCCGTCAACGAACCAAAACCTTTTGGTTGGGTGAGTTGAGATTGAAACGAGCGCACTGTTTTCAGCGCCCGCAGTGCAGCAAAGGTTGTAAGCGAATACGCGCTGAAACAAAACGATTTAAATAAAGCGAATGAATGTTTATTCATTTCACGACCCTCCACAGTCGTCATCATCGTCGGGGGGGATTCGTGTTTTGAGCCGGTCTGGTGATTCCCATAGTTTATTATGGACGAACAGGTTTCCCATAGTGCAGCGCCACTGCCCAAAGAGCATTCGAACATGGGTTCCAATTCGAACTGGAAATTTAAAAAATCCGTTATCACTCCGAGCGCTGACATTCTGTACTGGTTTTCTGCGGAGAACACAGTACACGATATGAGAGCGGATAGAGTGTTTCATTGGCTTACGATCGTTCGCTCTCTTTCTGATCCTCTGACAATTAATGCCGCTTCTATGCGCTCTCTCTCTCTCTCTCTCTCTCTCTCTCTCTCTCTCTCTCTCTCTCTCTCTCTCTATCTCTCTCTTATTCTTCCCGCTTATAGTTGCTGAAAGAATAATCACAGGGAAGTAGAGTGAAAAAAAGCCGTGGATCGAAAACGATCCACTCAGCGTCAAGAGTGTTAAACTGAGTGTTTTGTAAAATTTAGCACCCCCGATTTTTTCACATTTGCTCAAATTCATGTAAGTAGATGCCATGCCTTGAGCCTATTTGTTCTAAATATTTGTCAAGCAACGATCTACACGAAGCACGAGCTTTCAGAAGAATTTTTAAGTCGGGCGAGTCTAATATCGTCTCACTGCATTGTCCACTAACACAAAAAACAATAAATATTTATTTTAAAAGGTTTGTGTTTTTATGAATACAGGCTGCCTCATATAAATTAAATAATGAAGAATACTCCAGGACATTGTTTTAAGGGAAACGTCCTTTTTATTCCTTTTTTTATCAAAACAATCATACCAAAACACTAAATGGCAAGTTTAACATAGTTGCGATCAATAAAATATGATTTTTTTTTACATTTTGCAGATAGCTGTTTTGTGTTATTTAGATAAAAAGCATAAAAAATTGCTTTTTGGAACGTTATGCATTATACCATTGTTTTGCCATTTAAGCCGGATGATTATGCTGTTGATTTTTTACAATTCAACTATTATTACTTTGTGTGATTTTTTAAAACCAAAAATAGTTAGCGGAATAATTTATGAATGCGATTTTCTTAACAACACAAAAGCGCTCTAGGTAATGACAACAAACTCAATATGATTCCGATTCTAGATGTCCAATAAAAATACTTCAATTTCAGTGATCGACAAATTTTATGATTGAAAGAGGAATTTTTTACAAAAATATTCCAAGTGAAGCGCCCAATAAATAAACCAAGAGTAAAAATGTGTGAAAGTTATATGAAATATATGAATCGTTAGGATTCGCCATCTCTAAATCAAAGAGAAGCATGTGGCTCGCGAGCCGTACTCTGTCGATCGCCGTTCTATCCCTATTCATCAGACTATTTTTCATTCTGAAAACATTGCATGGGTTGTAAAAAGGGCCAACGGATATGTAGTTCGTACTGTATAATCTATCATGGTGCAATATTTTTTTAAGCTTAAGTATTTTAGTATGTATATTGGTTTGTTTTTGTTTTATTCTTAGAGTAAAACGTTGTGAGAAAACTTAATTATTTATACCAATTTTTTGTTTATCTGCCAGAGAAAGGGTAGAACATTTGCCCATAGTTGATGCACAACAGATCGAGCAGGAAGGAAGCTTAAGTTAAAAAAGAACGCTAAAACATGAAAGAGAGAAGAGATACGTACGTGAAAACATCGCTTAATTAGGAAGACTCGATTGACCGTGCCCATACGAAAAATTCAAATAATCTTGGCTAAAGGCACCTATACACTATTGGTTCACACGACCGTTTCTTTCATAAATGTCGTTATAAATATGGTAATCCGTTGGAATAATTTTCAACGCGCATTCACATTTTACCAACGTCTTACACGAGCAGTTCGGTGAGTATTATTTGTGAATGTGATTATTGTTGAGGCTTCTGTAGATTATTATTACTTGATAGTGCACTTGCAATAGAAATGTATTAATACAAATAAATCGATCAAGTTAAAATAAAGATCGCACATCGCACATAATTGATTTGATCATGCTTGTGGGACGTGCTTATACAAAAAAAAAACAACTCTCTCTATCAAAACTCGGTCAAACAACATCTGTACTAAACGAAACAAAAAAAAACTAAACAACACTACAGATAAGCAGCATGAGAATTAACCATAAGGTTATCTGCCTGAAATACCTCGAAGCGCATAGTAGATAAGCGCCTTTGTACCTTCCGCATTCTCTGATATTAAGCACGAACTGCCCCAAAGGTGCTCTATAACATGAGACTTTCCCCCTTTTTTCCTGCCTGTCATCGTCATCGTGGTTCCGATCGGTGCGATAGTGCAAAATCACGATGACCTTCCGTGGGCATGTCTCACATCAAGCAGCCCGTTACAGCTGTCCATTTTGGGTGGTGTTTGCTTTTGGCGCCTATCAGCTAGAGGTTTCCCCGAACATGTCATAATCAGTCAAATAGTTTTTTGTTGTTGTTGGTTACATTCATGGACAACCGCATCTATTACAATGTTCTGTGCACTGATGTACAGTAAAATGCAATAATGCTAGTGTTTTGCCGAATATCTCATAGAATTGTTTAAATATTACAGTTTTTACATTATGTCTATTTTCCTATCTAAATGTTGCTTCCCAGGCAAACATATGTAACTCAAAAATCAATCGACAAGACAGGATGCATGCGATATAAGCATGTGTTCATCACTGTGAACATCACTGTGAAGATATCAGCATTCCACAAAGGTTGAAAATTGATTGACGTACGATATCTTCACAACTTCTGTGTAGTAAGAAGACCTGGTATCTTTCAAGTTCATGGGAATATTTACATTCCTTTGTAAAATGCTGTTCCTACTACGTATTCTATGGCAGGTAACTCTAATTAGCTTTTCATTTATCTGTCTATACGATAATCTAAGTAAAATCTTCATAAAACCTCGTAAGGCAGCTGCATGCTGTAATAAACTATCAATAACATAATTTCTTCTAATCTCAATTAATTCCATATAAAAGATGTTCAAGGCATTCTAAAGCTATCCCCTAATACTGATTTATACGCTGTTAAACGATCGTCGTATGAATTCACACGCCCTCAGATATTGCGAAATAGGTGTCATTTTTTCTACTGCCAGATGTTCACCTTCATTCATTTGCACAGCAAGCTTGTTAGTCACGCTTCCGATCTTCCTCCGAATGCTATCATAAAATTGAAACCGAAAATCATCGTTCACGTCACACACACACCGCACATTCCACATCCTGTTTGCACAACCGGCTTCCCAAATACCCCACCGACATGTTAAAACGTGTCCCATAAAACATGTGCTCGGTAACGTCACACTGGCGCAATGCGAGAGGCCCGAGAAGGGGGCAGATCGCCTTCACTTTGTTCGGATGCCGCCCCGATGACGCCGGAAGCATGCGACGTCATTACCCAAGCCGAACGCTGCTGCCGCGGCTACTTGTCTGCCGGCCAAAGCAGGTCCCTTAGCAACACCGCTGCCAAAATGATCCTCCGCAAATGTCTATCATCTCTGCGCATCATCGAGGCGTATCTTCTACGTGATGTTCTTCCCATCTTCAACCAGAAGTCGTCGACCACTGGTCAGTGGCGCGGTTGATCATAGCAAGTGGTCTCGTCAAATTGTGTCAATGGCAGCTACGAACTCCAAACAGTCGGACAGGTCCAACGATCGCCGGTGGACCATCTTGCCTTCTCTTTCATTGCGATCTTCGATCTTGCGCTGGTCGCGTGCGGTCAGCTGTTGCGAATTCGTTAGCCGCCCGACGGTTGCCGTCGGCAAAGGACCACAGCATTACTCATCACCATCATCATCAGCTGTAGCCGGGCTGAATCGGGCAGCCGGACACGCCTCAGCGTGCCGCGAACATTCCATTCCGTTGCGGTCCCATCGTAACGATCGCCGTTCTTCACATCTCGTTCGCTTGCGGCCGGGAGCCGGCGCTGGCGGCCGCGATAAGATCCGCGTGGCCGAAACACTCATACACGAAATAACTTGTAAATGGTTTCGAAGAATTCTATTTACCTTTTTTTGTTGCTGTGTGTTTGAGGGTATGTTTCGCACGTTGAACTGCTTATCCCCGTGTTGTGCGAACGTGCGAACGTGCCTCGATGGGGCTCGAGCATGCGCCTGGTCTTTGGTATGATTTTTTCCCCCACTTGGTGGATTGATGGACAGAGGTAGGTGCGGCAGGTTGCGAATTTCTTGTTCAAACATGTTTTCTGCCGTCTCATGATGAGAAATCGTTCAGCATTGAACATGACCATGCGGACTACCTGCGCTCCACTTTCTTTCACCGCACCGGTGGGTAGGCTAGCAACGGACCAGCCGTATTGCATCAGATTGCAAAGGTATCACGTGAGAAAACGCTGCACCATGGCACATGCTCGCCAGCTTGCGGAAATGCCACAAAATCCTGAGCCGGTTGGGGGGTTGGTGGGCATTCCTTCAATGCTGCCTTTTGCGGCAGGGCTAGCGGCGTTCGATCGTTTTTAGCGAGAGACGTGGTGATCCTCACGTAGACAGGAACGATCAACCCTTGGGGGGGTTGATTTTAAATAGGCTTGTATTGTTTCAGTAGCATTTTTTTAAATAAGTTGAGCACACTATATAACAATAACTCACAACTGTTTCAGGTTTACTACAATTAATATAATTAAAAGGAAAAAAAATACAGATGTTAACATAAAATTTGTTTGTCACTGTAAGGTTGCTCGTGCTCACGTGAGGATCGTGCTTTTTTGCATTGGATTTGTCTCTTCTTTTTTGTAACCAAATTCCTTTCTGCTCAAATATTCAGCCAGTTTCCTGTCTGTCTTCGATACGTTTGCAAATAAATTTCAATTTCAATGAAATCCACTCTACAGAGCAAACAATCAGAAAATAATAATCACCTCTCATCTCATGCTATCAATTACACAATTACCAGTAATCGCGGAATTGTTACGCTTAAACTTACTACGATTACTTAATTCCACCCACTGACTAATTGATTGCGCCTTCTGGGGTATTTACACAATACTGTATGCAATGGAGATAATCAAACCACCGTGGACGAAAAATAACCGACGACACCGACGGGACGAATGACATAAGTCAGGAGGTAAGTCACACACACACACCGCCCTTACTGATAACGGAAGCAGCGAATTCCAAAGAAGTGATCAATCGTGGGTATCCCCCAAAACAATCCCTTAAAAGGGCTTACAGGTCGCATTAGCTTTCGCAAAGCTTCATATGGGCAGTCCCCTGGAGTTATCAATATACTGACGCAAACTTAAGCCGACGGGGGTGGGAAAGGCCATGCAATTTTATTGATCACGACCGACATTTATTGGCAAGCTTATAAGTTGCAGACATGTAACTACAGAGAGACACAGATTAAAATGGATGATTTGATGGGGGAAAATTTATAAAATAATGCACTTTTTTGTTATTGTTACCACGTAAAACACGTCAGAGGTTTGGTGGATTTCCCCATCAAAAGAAAGGCACCATGTGCCATATATCCATGCACCTTTGCAGAGATATTATCAGATATGAAGTGGGGCAAAATTTTGCTTCCAACATCTAAACCGTGACTAGGCAGTCGGGTCACGAGGACTCCCTTTTTCCCACATGGCAGTGTCTAGCCGCGCGTACAAACATTTCCTTCCGCCGTGCGTCACTGCACAACGACGTCATCGTAGAAAACCCATGACTTCGATAACGAATTGTTAGCTTATCAGTGTGCTATCGCGATGTGATTCTGTGCGCCCTGTGATGAATACCTTGCGGCATCATCATCATCCTCGTCACCGGTCGTCTCCGATCAGCCACCCGTCAAATGCTGGAAGGATCGCCCACTTGAGCGCCGTACAATGATAAGACAGTGAGGAGACATCTCTTTGCTCATCCATCAAAACCCTGGGGGAGTTGGGGTGTGAACTCATGTGCCCAAGTGTCTAATATCTGAGTTGGTGCATTGTTTTCAATTCTCAACTAGGACAGATGCAGCATAGTGGCCACTGTCGAGCGTAATTCTTGTACTGCACGACAACTTTCATCATGTGACCGAGACCCGTGGGGAATTTCCGGGTTTCCCCCAGGTACTCAGCAGTCGTGGGGGAATGTCCACAGGCAGGCAATTAAACCGTTGTGACACCTTCACGTGTTGAACCGTTCCCAATCGATCATGGCATGGTTGTTCCCATCGCGCGGTGTTGCAATAATTGATCCAGCTTCTGCGTGTCAATCATCAGGGCCAAACCCTGCAGCATAGCATAACAGCGCTAACGACTATTCAAATTCTTGACCTTGTGCACAGAGAGTCTGTCAACGTGCAATTTAATGCTTCTACGATCGTATCCCGCGCAAACAGGCACGATCGTACGCGAATTGAAGTGCGAGTAAAAGCAGCAGTAGTAGTAATTCGATTGTACTTGACGCCCGTCCAAAGGTTGAGCCGTGTTGCATTATCGCCGGACCGAAGATTATAACGCAAAATAAACTGCGCAACATTGTTTGGTGACGACCCGTAGTACTCCGTGTAGTAAAAGCTGGCTGGCCTGGCCTGGCTGTTCTCTCCAACAATCAGGGAAAGGAATTCCATTCATCTTCTCGATTAACCAGCGCCATCGTTTGCCCGTTTGCCGTGCCGCGTCCCTGTGTTGTGGCGCCTCGTGATGCAATGGAGGGAAATTGTTGAGCGATGCGAAAAGGGAGTTCCCTGCGTGCTAATCAGTGCGCACAGATCAGTGCCCGCCACTGCAACGTGATCCGAATCAGTCGCGCAATATTTAGGGCTACTCGTGGCGGTTGGTGGGGGGACCATCACATCAAGTGTCGTGCAGTGGGACGCGTCTCAGAAAAAAAGGGTGCGATTCACCCCACGAGCGAACGGTGCTATTGATCACGATTCTCTCACGAGACCTCGCGAAGAGGATGCAAAACCTGCGAAGGGGCGCACGCGGTCGGTACTCCTCAAAAACAAAATTGAGCTACACTTACTTCTCCACGGTTACGATAAGCGCGGGGAGCCAGCGGGTGTCAGCGAAAGACTCCCAAACAGCCAATCACAGCCCCAGACCGAGTACGCTCCTTCGCACGCACACACACACACCCAGCAGGCGAACGAGATAGCGCGAACTGAGCTAATGCGCGAGCAACGGACGGCAAGGTGCCCAAGGAGCGCGTGGAAGTAGCTATGGGCGGTATTTTCCGGTTGTGTATAAATAAATAGTACTGCCGGTTACCGTCAACGAGCAACCTCACTTCATTGATAGCATTCGATCGGGACGGTACTCGGTGTCGGTCTTAGGAAAAAGTGTGTCGCGAGCGCCTCGTGGAAAGCAGTAGCGTGTGCCAAAAAGGATTCGCAAACCCCGTGTGACTCGGTGGACTCAAGTGTGACTCAAGTGTGCTAGTGGACATTATTTGCAAGAGGAAAAGGAGACATTTTCGCTTACAAACGAAGTGCGTTCAATAAGGACATTTTGCAGTTGAAAGATAAAACAGTGCAGAAGAGTACACATTCAGCGATGGAGTTCAGAAGCAGCAAAAAGGTAAGCATTACTGGTAGAATAAGCAGCAAAGTATTGCATAGATAACTTGATCAAAAGTGACAAAGAAAGGAACGAACAATTACGATCATGTGGGGAGAATAATTTGGAATGAAGATCACTCTGACAGAGATATCAACATTATCAAATGTTGAAAAATTTAAAGGGAGATCGGTGATCACGTTTTGACTTACATTGTTTTCTCAAAAATATCCTGGAAGGCGTTAAACAAATTGAAACTTAAGCTTAAAACAAGCACTAGCGATCGTTCTGGATTGTTCCATCGGTGGGATTGGGTGAGATTGACGAGTTCCCAGGAAAGATGGTTATCATCTGTCTAGGGAATTCAAGGAATCTTGCTGTGATTAGCTGTGTGTCTTTTTCCTCCCTTTTGCTGTCAACCACCAGCAGGTCTTAGTGACTCTAAGCGCAGATAATTAGTAATCAGTGACTTGTTGATCAGTTAATTACAACTGAATGTAGTCGATCAACCCATACCGACTCAAAATGTCAAGGTTTGGTACAAAAATACCCAGGTTGAAAACATATCTCACGAAACATGTTCACGTGCAAAACCAAACAAATCTGTGTGCGTAATTCGCTTATCTACGCGCACGCGAAAAAGAAATGCAACGAGTAAGGAGGCTCGTACCTCTTCTAGACGTCAAAGCTAGACGGGTGGAACGGTGTGTCATCCCATCAGTTGGGCCACCCCATCCGTCTGACGAAGGGTGGTCACGAGCAGCGACGTGACGACCGTTTGTGTATTATCGACCCGTGCTTCATGATATCGACGAGTGGTATGACAAGAGTCAACCCCTCTGTGCGACTTACGACGGTCAGACTCAGATTTCTTTTATCCTGCCTCCAGCTCACCTGACAAGCGTTCAATTGTATGAGCAATTTAACACCTGAGCGCTAATTGCAGCCAGAGTGAGTCATTATTATTGTTTTGCCGTTCAAATTTAGCCCAGGCGGGCCCCGTTGATGGTGTGGTGTCCTTATCAGGGTCAGGCCTGCACAGAAGCCAAAACGAGCGAGATTGATAATTGTATTGCAATGTGATGAAATAGTGTTGCAATTTTCACACACACACACACACCTGCAACCTCGTTCGATCGTGATTACCGGGCCGGGCTGTTTATCGTCGAGTGCTGATCTTCTTCCTTATCAGCGTAGTGATCTCATCGCGGGCGGCATCCGAGCGCCACCATATCACGTGAGGACCGCAGCACAGAATGTGTTTAGTTGTTTACCGTGTCACATCGCACCGTATCACTGAGTTGTTTAGAGAAATGGCCTCCGGGCAGGCGCTCGACCCCGTGCCCGGTGACAGTGTCACTAAACGCAACCAATGGCGGTCAACGGCCCGTGTGGTGGGGCACCCCGAGATGCACTTGGCCGGCTATGGCGCCCTTGGCTGATTGATTGTTTTGATCGTTGGATCAGTGTGTCAGCGTGGCCAGCGTCCCGTTATCATGACCGCGTGCCCGACACCACGCCCAAGATGATGATAGTTCCGGATCCGGTCGTTGATAAGCCTCCAATGTCGCATTGTGACGTAGTGTCGCAGCTGGTGTGTTCTACACAATGCCTGGTCCGTATACCGTCTTTCTTACCCGAGACGTCATGAAAGCAGGACAGATTTCGGCACCGCTTTGGTGCCAAATTGAAAGATTGGGCTTGATCATGGGTACACCAAATTTAATCCCACGAAGATCACAACAAGTTCCCCCGGTGCCCTTAGCAACTGCTTGGTGGTTGGGGGCATTTTTCGGGATCTTGCTGCGGATCGTCTTCAAGATCACCGGAGAGAGTGTGTGTGAGAGAAATAAAGAGAGAGAGAGAGCGAGAGAGAGAGTGATGTAATTTGTGCTCGTTTAGCTTGAACGATAACCTACGGAAGGAGCAAGTAGTGATGTCATGAATAAATCCAGTACCACATCACTCAGCTGATGTGGCTCCGATGCTGGCGTGTACAAGGTTTGGACAAATCGAGCGAACCCACTCGGAGACAGCGCGTGCGCGCATGTGTTGAGTCTGTGATCCTGCCGGGAATTGAGTTGTTTACCAGCACAACGTGTCGAAGAAAAAGGGGAAAACTGTGTCACGGCCTGTCGGTCGCATGGTGCTTATCTGCATGGTGCTCTCACGGCTAGTGCATCGGGGGGATGCTAGTAGCCATGTCACCAGCGCAAAACATGCCCCACGCGGTGTGATCACAGTGGATCGCTGTCGTCATGTCGGTGGATTCTTCGCTACTTGTCGCCAACTTCTACAGGGAGTATCTGTCAGTGGGCCTCTCAGCCATCCTGTTGTGGGTCTAAGATTGGGAATCTCCACCGACTACGACCACGAAACGAGCGCGATCCGTCTAGCATGGTGACGAACCCGTGTCGATCACACCGGTGACGGATGGGGAATTTTTTTAACGGCCATCGATCCTCACACCCCTTATCAACCGACGCGGATGTGGGAGTGTTGCAATCACCATCTCGCCATGCTGCACGTTGAAAGACGTGCAAATGTCAGTGCGAGGGTGGCATTTTGTGCATAGTGCCAGGGTCAAAGACTCCCACCCATCCCGAACAGATGATTCAGAACTCACCAGTAGATTGCCAGCAGCACAAGGAACAAAATCAGCTTATCAAAATGGTTTGTTGCACGAAAGCAACAAAAGTGACCAACCATGGCGTTGTTTTGTTTACTCACAAAGTGACCCCCGAGTTTGACATGCCCGGTGCTGCGTGTGATTGGTGTGTGCGTGACACTGGACTTTGGTTCCCACAACCTTCGGACTGATCATCCGCATCGTTGGATGATTTGCATCTTGCCTCATCCCATCCCGTACAAAGACTGATCGTTTTCTTTATTCTATCTCTCTCCCTTATAGATGGTGATTTCCCTCCGGGTAGTGTTGGTGCTGGTGTGCCTGGTTAGCCTTATTTCACACGCCTCGGCAAGACCGTCGAGCGTGCGGCACAGCAAACAACTGCGTCTTATAGATCATCTGCTTCGCAGCAGGGCAGCAGCCGAGAGCAGGAAGGCTCGCCATCACAATCCCGACCATCAGCATCGCCGGAGATCGGCAGATTATGAAGATTTCTACGACGTGGATTACAAGCGTGTGCAGCAGTGTTACGAAGACGTAAGTTGGCCTGCGCCGCATTTCCAGCAAAGATGCAGCTGATTAAAGTCTTTGTTTCCACTTTTTCCGTAATCTTTACAGGAGGACATAAACGAGCTTTGCCAGCGCTGCTCGAAGGTGACCAAGTCGTCGCTGGTGTTCCCGATGTGCTGCAACAATGAGGATCACACGATGACTTGGTGCAAAGAGTACGTTTACTATGGGATACAGACGTAACCCGGCGAGATGGGTTCAATCTTCCCGGGGGGAATTCCGGGCATATTTCTCTCGTTCCAAGTTTAGCAGCTACAAGCGCAAAACCTGCACTGTATGACACCCTAGGGGACAACTTACATCCACGATAGTATTTATTATTGATAGTTTTTGCATCATCTCATCGCCATCGGTTATTTATTCACTAGAAGAAGAAGAAGAAGAAAAAAGAAGCGAATTGTTCAGCGTTCGTCTCACCCCATCTCGTCTGATATCTCATAGCAAAAAAGGAAACTGCACGCGTCTGAGAAAATCCTTCAAGCCAGAGCCATCCCCTCCCAATTATTGGAGCTGTGATTGTACATAAGTTATATTGATGTCTTAGTAAATGTGTGTTTCGCACCTAAGGGAAGCAAAAACTGAGGGAGAGAAATTCGAAGGGCGAAGATACTTACCTAGCAGAAGTCACATAGTATTGCAAGAGCAACGGTCACACGCGTTTGGTAGCTAGCTGCAAGGCACGCTGTGGACCACGAATAGTTAGAATAATTGCCTTAAAAATAAAGCTTTTTTTTGTATGTGTACAAGCAGATTTCACTAGCGGAAAGGTTGGTGTTCCTAATTGCATGCGAAAAAAGGTTCTCGGTTTCGCTAGTCGGCGTACGTAATTAGTTGATTTGGTTTTTTGTTGGTGTTACTGGCAAGAGAAAAAAAAAGTCCGTCCTTCATCTGTCTAATTGTGATTAATGCCAATCGAATATGGCACACTAATGGATTTCAGTTTTTTACAAACGTAAAAATATTGCTTTAAACAACTAAAATGAAAGAAAACATTTAGAAACGATTTCTGCAATACCAAACCACGTGGCAAAAGACGACAAATAAACACAATTTTAGCGCGCAATTTAAATCACCGTGGGAGAGCGAGAGAATGTGAAACAGCAAACGTGCTTTCTTTTCTCGGAAACGTCACCCGTTTGTTTACCTCCGTGACAGCTGTTCCACGAACTGAACCTACTACGCTAAACGCTCAGTTCCGGACCACAAATACAAACCGGAGTGCAAGCTTGCTCGCTCGCAGTGTAGGTGATTCTTGTGTTATTTCTTAGTTTTTTGAGTTTTTAACGTGCTGCATTGGGTTCATTATGTCCACCTCGGTCACGTGCATCGCCCCGGTCAACATTGCCATCATAAAATACTGTACGTATAGCCGATTCGACCCGTTCTCGGTCGGACGGTCCGGATGGAGCTGCTCATCTTTTTTCTCCTGTTCACATTTCTAGGGGGAAAGCGTGACGATGACCTGATTTTGCCGATAAACGATTCCATCAGCGTCACCCTGTCGACGGACCACGTAAGAGAGGCGTACTGGGATGCTGAATAATGCATGGAGCAGTCCTAGCGCTTACCATATCCATGCTTATTGGTTTTGTTGTTTATCTTCTAGCTACGCACGAAAACAACGATCACTGCCGGGCCCGAGATCAGCAAGAATGTGCTGCGCCTAAATGGTGTTGAGGAGTCGTTCGAAAATCCACGCATTCAACGATGCCTTCAGGAGGGTAAGGGGATTAACCTTTTGTTTTGTGTGACCTTTTTAACAACATACTTTTGTTGTTGTAGTGAAACGGATCGCCAAAGCGTCCGGAAAGTGTTTGAAGCCAGAGATGCTGGAGTGGAACGTGCACGTCGAATCGGAGAACAACTTCCCGACAGCGGCAGGGCTAGCGTCAAGTGCGGCCGGGTATGCTTGTTTCGGTCAGTTGGGAGTCTCTTTCGTCGTTGTTTTTTCTTGCTCTCTTTATGGAAATGTTTCCTGTTCCTCTTGCAGTGTACACGCTGGCCACACTGTACGGCGTCGAGAGCGAAGAGTTGAGTAGAATAGCACGCATGGGAAGTGGTTCCGCCTGTCGCAGCCTTCATTCGGGGTACGTACAGTGGGCGCGCGGGGAACGTGCCGACGGTTCCGACTCGCTGGCAATCCAGCTGGCACCGGCCTTGGCATGGCCGGAAATGCATGTACTGATACTGGTGGTTAGTGATCGCAAGAAAGCTACCGCTTCCACGCACGGTATGGCGACCAGCGTCAAAACCTCGGACTTGTTGAAGCATCGTGCTTCCGTGTGCGTCCCAGAGCGTGTAAAGTTGGTGCAAAAGGTAGGGCGGCAAGGTTCCTTTACTTGTTCACTTCAAATAACTCACTTGTTCTTCAATTTTGCAGGCTATCGCAGAGAAAGATTTTGACACATTCGGTCGCATCGCCATGAAGGACAGTAATCAGTTTCACGCGATCTGTCTGGACACGTATCCGCCGTGCTTCTACCTGAACGATGTGTCACGCTCCATCATTCGTATGGTGGATCAGATCAACAATCTCGCCGAACCGAATCTCGCACCGGTAAAGGTGGCTTACAGCTTCGATGCCGGCCCGAATGCGTGCCTGTTTCTGCTGGAAAAGGATGTGGCGGAGGTGTCGGCTATCGTACGGCGTGTTTTCCCCTTCACCGGCACCTTGGCGGAAGAGTATTACAAAGGCATTCCGAATGATGAGGCGGCGATGGCAGCCATTCCATCGACTGTGCTGGACTCGTTCGCACCGGAGGAACCGAATCTGTTGCGTTACATTATTCACACCAAGGTTGGGGAAGGGCCGAAGCGCGTTGATTAGGTGTGACGATGGTAATTGTTGATCGAATACGTTTCTCTCTTCCATTTTTATTATTTGCTTCCAAGGGCATTTTTCTCAGGTACTTTATTTATTTGTCAAAATGGGAACGGTTTCATGTGGGTTTTGTAATAAAATGACGAACAAACGCATTAAATCTGCTATCTGCTTCGCCTTGCATGCTGTAACGGTCTAACGTGCAATCAAATTCAAAAACAAATCCACGTGTTGACAGCTCAAATGACAGCTATCAGCTGTGCCGGCCCCGATGAATTGTTTTTATTCCGTTTATGGAATCGTTTGTGTGCGAAAAATCGCAATAGTTTTCCTGCAACGATGATAGTTTCCTATCCTAGTTCTAGTATCTGACTGAAGTGAATACCAAGCAACGTTCCGGTGGCATAATTGAGCTTTCAAAAAATGGCCGAAAACCTTGGCAAACGATGGCGTTTGCTGCTGTACATCGTCCGGTTACGGTACCCCCGTTATCCGGCCTACTACTTCCCGGTGTTTGTGCTACTGCAGGGGCTGAAAAAGCTTCGCTCCGACCTGAAACTGCGCCTGCTGGACTTTTACCTTCAGCCCATACCGAACGTGCTGTTCGAGCAGCTTCAGTCCGACCAGCTGGTCGCCTCGGAACACACCCTCTTCGTATCGCCCACCGTCTTCCGGGAGTACGTAGTCGAGCGGGAAATCAATTGGATCAATCTCGTCCTGAAGGTAGCCAAATGCTCGGAGCAAGCGGAGCCAACGCCGCACGACAAAACCCTTGTCTCGATCATCCTCAACAAGCAGGACGTGTCGCTGCTCTGCCAGGTAGCACCCCACGCGGACGTCCCGCTCAACGCACTCTGGGTCAAGGAGAATCTGGTCGAGAACCTGAACGAACGGTACACGCGCCACACCGGTGAACGGTACTGGGCCCGGCTGCAGCGCATCACCGAGGGCCAACATTTGCCCGCGATCGTGGCGAAAGCGAACATCTTCCTCTACCAAACGCCGTACGATCTTAGCTCTGACATGGTGGACTTTATCCTCGGCCGGTACTTCGAAACGCCGCAGCTACTCTACCGCAACCACACCTACCAGGTGCCCCTGACGGAGCGCTTTCTGGGCAATACCTTCTACACGAAGCACTTTGCCATCCTCGTGCACATGCGGTCGCTGTGGTTCAAGTGCCTGAACCTGGACTCGACGGCGGGTGCCTTCGAGATGAGCGGAATCGCGCAGAAAAGCCTTACCACGCTGCAGCAAACGACGACGTACAACAATTTCCTGCTGCCGGAACGGTTCGATGGGCCCAACATGCGACCGAGCTGTCCGTTTGGGTTGCGTAAATACTTTCACTCGCTGCGCGCTTCGCTGCAGGCGTACCTGAAGATGGAAAACAATGGCCTGGTGCGGAACGGCATCTATCCGGTGTTTATGCTGCGCGGTGAGCGTGGCATCGGCAAGATGGCCGTACTCCGGTCCGTGGCCAGCGCACTCGGCATACCGATCTACTATGCCGATTGTAGCGAAATCATGACCTCGATCAGCTCGCAAACGGAGACGAAGCTGAGCACCGCCTTCAACAAGGCGAAGGTGTGTGAACCGTTGATCATCTGTCTGGAGAACTTCGAAGTGTTCGGTGTGGACAACGAAGGCCACGAGGATCAGCGCATTACGGGTTCGTTCCAGGCGGAACTGATGACGCTCTTCGGGCGCCAGTACTCCCACCCGGTCGTGGTGGTGGCAGTGGCAAACCAGAAGGAATCCAACACACCCAAACTGACCTCCCTCTTTCTCGAGGTGATACAGCTGCATTCACCAACCACGGCCGAACGGTTGGAGCTGCTGCGCTGGATCTCCCTTGGCCATCGGTATCGGCTTCCGGTCGCCCAGCTGCAGAAGATTGCCGAGCAAAGCCAAGGCTTCACGCTGGCCGACCTGGAGCTGCTGTACGGCAATGCACTGGAAGCGTGGCGCCGTTCGCAAGACACTGGCCGGGTAGGGTTGAACCACTTTCTCGCATCGCTCGACCACATGCAGTCCACCTTTTCGGACAGTCTCGGTGCACCGAAGGTGCCGAAGGTGCTTTGGTCGGAGATTGGCGGACTGGCCAAGCTAAAGTCGGAGATACAAAACTCGATCGGGCTGCCGCTGCGCCACAAACACCTGATGGGGAAGAACATGCGCCGGTCGGGCATCCTGCTGTACGGGCCACCGGGCACGGGCAAGACGCTGATCGCGAAAGCCGTCGCGACCGAGTGCAACCTAAGCTTCCTGTCCGTGCAAGGGCCCGAGCTGCTGAACATGTACGTCGGCCAGAGCGAGCAGAACGTGCGGGAAGTGTTTGCCCGGGCCCGGACCGCCTCGCCCTGCGTGCTGTTTCTGGACGAGCTGGACTCGCTGGCACCGAATCGGGGCGTGAGCGGCGACTCGGGCGGCGTTATGGATCGCGTTGTGTCGCAGATGCTGAGCGAGATGGACGGCATATCGAAGGACCCGGGACAGCAGATTTTCATACTGGCCGCCACCAACCGGCCCGACCTGATCGATCCGGCACTGTTGCGACCGGGGCGGTTCGACAAGCTGCTGTACGTGGGCCCGAGCTGTACGGTGGAGGACAAGGAAAGTGTGCTGCGGGCCGTGACGGGACGGTTCCGGCTGGCGGAGACGCTTACGCTGCGCAAGATCGCGGAAAGCCTCAAACAGGACATGACCGGTGCGGACATGTACTCGATCTGTTCGAACGCATGGTTGAGTGCGGTTCGCCGAACGGTAAAGGAAGCGATCGCCGGTGGTAAGTGTTGATGAAGGCGGCGTGCTTTGAGGGAGCAACACTTGTACATGAGATGTGACCTGCTTTTTTACAGACTCCATCGACGAAGGGCTGAATGCGGATCAAGTGATCGTGACGGAGGATGATTTCAAAGAATCGGTCAAAAAATTCATCCCCTCCATCAGTCCCGCCGATATGGCGTACTTTAATCAACTTAAAGGGAACTTTAGCGCGTGAGCGATAAAAGGGAGAGGGGTCGAGTCATTCAAACAGGTATCGGGTTATTGTCAGAACACGAATTGTTAATTAGTTCTACGTACAGATTAAACGCGGTAAATGGTAAAGCTTTCATCAATTCGGTTCGGATTTCTGTTCGCAACACACCTCGATGACAACATACGATATATTATCCGGCTTATCAATTTCTAATCAGCCATAGAGTTCAACGCATTTCTCACTTTTGGTTTCTCTTATCACTAGCGATTCGTGACTTTATTTCGAAAAAACAATCTCGTGATGATTTTTAAGTTACATTTTCTTTCGTGCGCTTTTCGTGACTCATGCTGTTTCAGCTCTCCCCGGTTGGGTGGGGCTGAAAGGATAACGACCGCTGTGGTGTAGATCATTTGCGAATTCACTGATCACATTTAAAAAAAATAAAGCAACTAATTGAAAAGTTCATCAGAAAAACTGTTGAATATCGCAAAAAAACCAAGAACTCTTGCCAACATTGCTCACTATCTGAACACGAATCGTGACGGGGTTAAATGTA
>KI920713.1:0-18546 GCA_000473525.2 Anopheles melas | reverse complement strand
GGTAAAATGTAGGATTCAGAAAAATGTAGGGTTCGTCTCACAATCAATTGAACGTATCCCACACATTTTTATGTCATTGTTATGTAAATTTCTTCACGTTTGAAAAATTAATGTAATGTAAGAAATTGTACAAAATCAATAAAACGCTCTGCAAGTTTTTGTAGAATTAAAAAAAAAACGGGAAACATCCCAATCTTCTTGGGAAACAACAAAAAAGTCATGACATGGATTTTTTTAGTTATTTTGATAGCGACTTTGAACTGATAAGCCTCATTCGCCTCTGTGACATGGGAAGCAAACCAAAAAATAATACACGCATATTATATATCAATCATAGTTTAAATAAGAAATTCTTAGTCACTATTCATTCTTTCTCCTTTCCATTCTATATACCTGTGCCGTTGCAACATTCGGAACCGTTTTAAAGCACTCATTTTGGAATGGTTTCTCTCTAAACGCTCTTTACGTGGAAAAAAATAATAGAATTTCTGGGAAAATTCGTCCAAAATGTGATTACCACGCTCGTATTACGAACAAGAAAACTCGACAACGTCACACCGAAGCATCAACATTCAACAGCGAACCCATGCTTACCGGTGCTACCGTTCGTAGCCGTGAGGCGTACAATTTAATATGGCCAATAAAAAATTATTAGATTTTGATCTCAACGGTTTCCATCGATCCGGGGCCAGTTTACCACTGCTTTCACTCACTCACTTTGAAACATTGCGACGCTGTCATCCAGTAATGTTGCGCTGCTGCTTCTCCCCAATCCCATTCCCCACTTTTTTTCCTCACCATCAAATCTGGCCTTTCCGTTTGACATTTGCAAGCATTCGCGTTAGGGAGCCTGCGGGTGCAGAAGCACTCGAAAGCACTTTTCCAGCATGAATGGCAGCAGAGGCAGCGAGGTAACGGTTTGCGTTATCGGGTGCGCTTTATTCGCACCCGCGCCCAATGTTGCCAATGATGTTTCCGTTTTTTTCCACTCCAGGGCAGGATGGTTCAATGATTTTTTATTGAATATTACCGCTCCCAGCTGGAGCGCACAAAATTGCCGTGGAATTTATTTATTCCTTGGCAATTCCACCGACCAGTGCTTTCTTCGCTGCAGGCTGGCTTAGGTTCTTTCGGTGAAAAAATACCTTTTCAAGCACTCATCCCAAACGCTATTCTCCCGATGCCTGTACATTTCTAACCTCTCAATTGAGAGGCAGTTGGAATATTTTCCTCTTCACTGTTTTTGTTTGATTTCCCATCTTTCCTGAGACGCTTGCGACTGCGGCCCCTCCCGGGTGCGCGCAGTAATCGTGTGCTCGGCGAAGCGCACACAAAAACTAAACGAACGCAAAAGATAGCCGGGTGACCGCATAAATGTCAGCTCCCAAAAGCGTAATGATCCTTTGCACCGGCAGGCGGCTACGATGATGTGACGCAATCGCGGCGAACCAGGGCAGGGCAAACAACTTGCACAACTTGCCAGCGCACTGGGGCATGCATTGGGGCGTGCTGGAATTAGGGGTCTGCAACGTCGAAGCATTAATCCGGCACCAACTGGAGCGTACGAATTTATTGAACGCGCATGGAAGCAACTTTTTGCCCACTTATTTTGTTATGCTTCTTTGAGCCCACATTTTTTTAACGGTGGAAAATGTTTCCTTTCTGTTTTGCCTCTGTGGTATCGAGAGGTAAATCAGATCGTTAGCGTGTAGTTTGAGAAAATCTGCTCATTCTGCTTACGGAATGGGTGGATTATGGCAGCAGTTTGGTGGTAAGCCCTGTTTTACTTGCAGTTTTTGACATGAATTATATCGAACAAAAGGTTGCTTTTTGAATGCAATATTCTTCATTAATATAACTACAGTACAATAGCGGTCAGTGGTCAAACATTTCGATTGGGTTGGTAGGTTAATGCTAGTAAGAAACCATTCTACCTACTTTGAAATACATTAATTCGTTCGAACAAATCAATAGCCTGTACATTGAGCTACTGTGCGACTGGCGATGAACGCAATGTAATTAAAATCGTTCATTAGTCAAAATTTAAATTGCAACGCCATCGCTTCCCCCTATATATCGCCCGCCGTACGGCGATTCGCACAATTTGAGTTTCGATTTTAATTGTTTTGTTTCAGATCACAACTAAACCAAAGCGCCCAAACGGTAACGCTATCGAGTATCGAGCGTTTTGAACACCGGCACGGCACGCAGGAGAATATGAAAATTTTGTGGCAGCAAATCACATATCCCATTACAAATCCCTCGTCTCATTTTGCATCCTATTATGCTGGTTAATAGGATTACATATATGCATTGGGCCCAGCGCTTTCCATGACCACCGCCCACCGTTTAGCGGCCGTATCAATTGCGCTGTAATCAAATGCAGTAAATACATCCCCGATATGCCCGATGGCCGTACGCTTTTGCATCACAAATTTATTATCCTGGCAATACAAATCGCCTGCATACCCGACGCGAACGCTATGCTGGCAATGAAGGGAACGAAAGGGAGAAAATCGTATGCCAGCCCCTGCCCTGGCACCAACCCGGGAACCCGGTTCTCTCGCAGCCCCTGCAGACGGTAACGAGGATGTACAGATTCACACGATGACGTCGGGTGTTTCGGTTTACGCGGCGCTTACACTTGCAATCGCTGGAAAGCCTTATTTAATTACATATTAATTACAACGGGCGGAGCACTGGGCTAGACTCTACACAGCAGTTAGGCAGCAAATCAGATTGCTTCGGTTCGCTCGTCTTCGCTGTGCTTTGCTGCAATTGCTCGCTTTTGATGTTGCCGGTGGTTGCACAGTAGCCTAGTTTCTCACCATTGCTGTATGGACACCAAGGCCTTGATCACGACGATAATGAATAATGTATTAGCTGTAAAATCTTACTAATCATCACGATACATAACACCGCAAGTACACTTCCGTGCACTCCGACAGCACGCTGCACTGACTCACTGCATTAACAGCCACAGTAGCCTCCCGCTCTCGGTGTTTGTCGCAACGAGTATAAATTAATGATCTTACCACCGTTCACTCAAACACTTCACGAACTCTTTTGCTAACGGACTTTCGACGCCTGGTGGAGACGCCCGGTACCGTGCACCTTTGGCGAGCTAATGCATTTGCTCTTTTGGCTAATTCGCTTCGGTGCAGTACAGGCCAGCTTGCTCTTGCACTGAACGGTGGTGTACGGCACGATAAATCACCAATGCACCAGTGATGGTGACCCTCGTACGAGTAGCGTAAGAACATCAATAAATCTAATGAACTGTGCCTGGTTGTCGTCGTTGTCGTCAGTTAGAGGTCACTCAGATGCATTGCCTGCTTGTACTGGGCAGTAGAATGGAAGAGCATCGATTGTCAGGCAGGCTCTAGCTAATCGAAGGGTGACATCATTTTTCAACAGTGCTAGGTCACTTGTGGAAACCTTTCGTCCCCTTTAGACACCGTACTCGAAATAGAGCATCTAAAATATTCAATCATGCTCGATGCAGACTTCTTTTTGAACAATTTGAAATGATTCCAATGGGATGAATGTTAAGATTTTTTTAAGAGATCGCATTTTTACCAAAACTGGCGCAATCAGGACAAAAATGTCCCACTATGCCCGGTTCTGCATTAGGAATGTCAGAAGCAAATCCATACAATCTCCATTTATCTTATTCAATTCGTTTCCATCGCTCACTGGTCTAAACCCAGAGAGCGTGGCACAATTTCCTCATTTCAAATCAGTTGGTCTTATTCAACTTTTTCCATTCATTTTCTTTTTTCCCATGCACAATATATGCGGACTGACCGTATTCGAACACCGGTGAAACTGGAACTCAACTGCATTGCTGGCATTATCATCACCATCATCGTGGTGGGAATTCTTGAAAATAATAATCATCGCTGATCGGCACCTTCTACCGGATGGAATCTTCGACATCTTTCCACAGAGCCACCTATTGAACAGCCATCCGTGACGGGAGTGCAGGCGAGGTATCGACCAGGCGATATTCTACGAGCCAACTGCACCTCGCATAATTCGAAACCAGCAGCAAATTTGACGTGGACGATTAATGATGTACCGGTAAGATTTATTGTCTTTTCAGAGGAAATGTTGGGCGTAAAATAAATAAAGCGAATTGCTCCGCCTTGTTAACCTGGGCGTGGTTCGAGTCCTCCATACCGCACCGCTACCTGTAGGCGAGGTAAAACCGTGTTCTGCTCGTTGTCGGTGTTGTATACATTTTCGGTACCGTTTGGCTCATTGCCAATGAATGATGGAGCTCGTGTCGATGGATTTGACTTGCAGTAAACGAACGAATTTATTGATGGAAACGACAAAGCACGCACCCACAGCTATTACGCGGAAGTGATACGCGTGGAGCGCGGTGGAAAACTGTGTTTACCAATAAGAGTAAGAGAACGCGTGCCTGCACTTGGTGGTGCTGTTTCATAGCGAGCTGCTGGGCTATTGATAATCGTTGAATGGCACGTTCCGACATCGCATGAGAAAAGTATGTTTCTTTTTTTTTGCGCTTTTTTGCTTCTTTTTACTGGTGGGTTTTACAAGACAAGCATACGCATGTCGAGCTATAAAGAAAACTCGGAATGAAATTAGATTTCCGGCTTTGACAAACGAATAAAATGAAAGAAACGAAAGCGTGGCGCGACGGGTAATTCAAGCTGACGAAGTACGCTACGAGGATTGCGGTATACGGAAAATGTTTCATTTTTCTCCTCCGGTGAATGGTCCCACGAGATTATTCCTGGTAAGCACAACAAAATGGGAATAAAAAAACCTCCCGCTCGACCAATGGAATGTAAAGTTTGCTCGCAAACCCATCAACGATCACTAGGTTAGCGGAACGATTTTGTTCGTTAAATGTATGTACACGTTTGATTTGGGAGGCCCGAGTGGAGGGGAAGCTTCAGAGGAGAAGGAGCTACAGCGGTAGCGTGACAGAATGGAGATGAATGAAAATCGAATTTCCCTTTCGAGCGAAATGGTTGCCGTACCGTATTGGTGCAACCGAAGCAACGAGCTGAAAATGTCGCTGTGGCCACAGGATTTTTGAGAGCTCTCTCTCTGGTAGCAAACCAAACAGGATTTAAAAACCTATTTAGGGCATAATTGAATTTACACTTCTCAATCAAAGATAATTTCACGCAAGACTGCGGCTGAGCATAGATATAAGCTTCAAGGCGTTAGGATAGGTTAGGCTAGCAACACGTTAACGAAAAGCTAAACGTTGAATTGTGGAGAGCTTGAATTGATATCTTCCCTAGGAAGGAATGGAATTAAAAACATAAAAGAAAATGATTTTTTGTAAAGCATACAATTTAATTGCATTGGGTGTTTCAATGTGCAGCAATGCAAAAAGGAGGGTTTTGGTAGTATGGTTTTGGAATGCAGTAGTACATTTATTTATTTTTTTATTTATATGATACCTAAATCTGGATGATTTTTTCAGTAAAAAACAGAATTCATTTCGGTTTGATTATAACCTAACACACAACATAATATATACAACCTACTTACAATCTACTTAATACAAATCAATTTAATGACCGCTCCAACTCCTGTTCTTCTGCCTGCGGGTGAATACCACATCAAAGAAAATATAATTGATCACACAATGGCAAAATTATGCCTTATATTTTCCCTTACTACCATGCTTGATGTATATTCGAACTTCTTTCAATTAGAATTTCAAGTGGTACTTTAATTTCAAGCTCTTCAAGTAATTTCACAGAATTTCTTCTTCTTCTTCTTCTTCTTTGGCACAACAACCGCTGTCGGTCAAGGTCTGCCTGTACCCACTAGTGAAGTGAGCTTGGCTTTCAGTGACTTATTGTTACCATAGCAGGATAGTCAGTCCTGTGTATGGGGGCACGGTCTATTCGGGACTTGAACCCATGACGGGCATGTTGTTAAGTCGTACGAGTTGACGACTGTACCACCAGACCGGCCAACACAGAATTCAAAGAATTTACTCTCAGTATTTTTTCTATTGCAACGTTAGATTTTATATTGCAACGTTTTCTCCTCTTTGATCTACTGACGGATGCTTAATGTAATGTGCGAATGTGCTTAATTTGTGTAGTTCAGCTAACTGTAACTATGACTATTTGGAAGCAGGTTTTTATTTATAGTTAATACGATGTCTGGAGCGACTAATGAACTGATTATTCGTTTGTATATTGTACTAGTTGTTGGAATTGGAACATTTGCTTTTAGGAGAATTCCGATTTATTGTTTGCATTGTAGTAAACATACATTTATGCTTGTATTAAATGTGCAGTCTTCCCTGATCTGGAGTAACACGAATTCGAATTATGCAAAGGTACATTTAAGAGAACAGGTAGTGGAAAAGCGGACGGCACTGCTGCTGCTTCTCGTTCCTGGCCCGATCGAATCGTATGTAGCGGAACAGCACGTGTTCCACGTCTTCCACGGCGTTCTCGCACTCGGAGCAGTTGGGCGAGCAATACAAAATGCCTTTCTCTACGAAGTAGCTCCGCAAGAACCCGTGCCCCGTGAGGAGCTGAGTGAGGACAATGTCTACTTCCTCGTATATTTGAGGGACCTTACGTCATTTGAAATTCGTTAGCCAATAGTTTCCTCACACATAGCAAATAGAACAGGTTTCTTTTTTTAGAGCGTCTTGTATGTTTATTGAAATTATCGGAAAAATGAGCCATATAAACGAAAAATTTGATGGTTTTGTAGTCACAAAACATAAAATCAAGTGGGTGTGAATACCAAGTTCACCAAGTTCATATCAATATGTCGCAAACGTAGTGAATTTTACAGTACAATCACGAAATAGCATTCGTTCTTATTATTGTGTACTGCAATACCTGTGTTTAATCTATATTTTAATGTTAAATATGATTTCGCAAAGTCCAACATGTGTTTAAAAAGTACATTTTTAACCTGGAATTTGATTGGATTTTAATTAATTTTGACAGTTCATATGTCAACTCGGTACAATTAACTCCAACAATTGTGAAATGCAAATTAAATTGCATTATTGCTGAATGTTTGAAAGACTAAATAAACGTATTTTACAAACATATAAATAATAATATAGTGCATAAAACTACTAAAATTAATATAATATAATCATTTATGAACTATATTTTGCCTGTAAAACGTAATATTCGACATAAGCGCAAATCCGAGTTATACGAAAGTCTCCGGAACGCATTATTCGCGTAACTATGGGAAAGATTGTATTCTATTTCTTGTATATGCTTGTTTATGAGTAATGAATTTAGCATTGCTTTAGGTATTATAAGGTTTCTTCTTATTATATTTTGTGAGAGGGTTTGTATCCTCCTGTGTTCGTTCTGATGGTTGTAATGGTTGTAGACTTCGACTGTCTACAGTCATATATCTTGGCCTGTTTTTTTATTAAGTAGATCCTTTAAATAACTGAGGATAGCTTGGACTAATGTATCCAAAGTATTTGTTGCTTATTTATAATACTGAACCAACAAACCATCAACTTAGTTCATGCATGTGTTTGCTACAATTACTTTTGGTTAACAGCGGTATAATGTGAAATTATAACTGCCACCAGCAACTTCATGTTTAATTCAGATTTAATAAACCCTGGTTATGCAATAGTTGAAAGCTGCAAGATGTAACATTATTTAAGTTAACCTAATTACATACGTTTATAGCGCACACAACAGAAGCAATGAAATGAAAATAGTTTGGAAGAAAAGATAAAAAATGCCCTAAAATATCATGAGGAGTAAACTTCAGGATCAATTGATGGTTCACAAGAGATTGATCCGGAAAATGGCGCTTGAAACAGACATACAGCTTAATCGTAATTGCAATTAATTCGAAATAAAAGAGACCATCATTTGATCTTTATGATTAAATGTAACAAACGCAATTAAATGCGGTAAAGACTAAATAATAAATCATATCATGGGTTATACTCCATCCTTGATGCATATGCACCGTTTTGCTTATCCGCCAACTTTCTCGCATCTGCCAGTTGGGTTGGAATTATTCCCAAACTTTCCCCGTTATCTACCGGCAAAACTAATCAAAATTTCGTTTTGTTTCATACAAATCATCCTTTACACTGCCTCGCCTTCTCTCACCTTATATTCACAGATTCCGGCACAGTACGTGAAGCTGTACCGACCTATAAGGGATACGTTCACTGGACTAGAGACTTCCATTGCCGGTGTCAACTTTATGGTGGCGCACGATCATTTCGTAAAGGGAAAGCTAAAGGTAATTATTCACACGACCGAAATTTGCATCTACCATCTGCTTTTTCTAGCTATTGTCATCCTTCATCACTCACCCGGAAGTTTGAGTACCTTCTTGTCATTTCAACTATTGTCCTTTATCTAACGTTGTCCACCTCTTCTTCATCTTTTAATCAAGTTACCACCCTGGTCTGATCTAATCAAAAACCGCACAATTTATTCTTGTCGATGCGTGTTATTCTTTACACCATTCCTGCTATTGCGGAACTAGTACTGTAAGCATGATGTTACCATTCTCAGAGGGTGGCCATATTTTGCACACAGACATACTTGAACAACATTTGCCCGGGATTGTGTGCGCAGTATAGAACAAGGACACAAAATTCTGCTACCGCACACGGTGAATACAAATAGCTAAATTTATTCCATAGCAATCGGACCGGAGTTTGGAAAGTCCTCAACCTGGCAGTTCATGCGCCCGTGTATTGCGTGCTTGGAAAAACTTTTCCCATCTCAATGCAAAATAATTTGGATCCTCCAAACCCTCCTCTCCTTTGTTAGCGGACCACGCAACTTCGAAATGCATTCAGTCTGATGATTGGAAGGCATCCAGAAGCAGTTCAATGATTTCCATTAGATGCTGCGAGTTATGTGTAATGCTTTCTGCTGAACATAAAACACCGGTCGATGGTACATTGTGTGAGCTTGTTGGGTTTTGTTGTGTTATCAGTGTGTTATGTTTAAGCTCCGGTAGCTTTAATTGCGAACCAGTCAACTGGGGGACAATTGTATTGTATAAAGTGGGAAAGTCCGTAAGATAGCGACACCGTTGTAGAGCAGCAGATTAACGAATCACAAAACGAACAAAGCAACGGGAATACTGATCATAGATATCCTTTACTTTTAATGCCTGACTGTCCTATCGAAGTAAAAAATCTCAACTACCTCGATTTATTTCTCCTTTGGCTATGACTGGATGTCCTGGAAATGTGTTCAATGACTCGCGGATGAGATGAAGAGAATCGCTTTCAAGCGGTTAAGAGGAAAAGATTAATTAATTAATTAATTATAAATTTTCAAAGCCACACCTGACAAAAGGAACAGAAAAGCGGAAGATACGAGAACAAAACAAGGAGCAAGGTATAATGGTACGAAAAACAGAAAACATCGCTTTACAATTTTAAACACCATAAAGTGGAGGATTTTTTAGCAATACAGTCCGGCAGTTGCTAACTAATAGAAAAAGCGACGAATTTTTCCAACTCCTAGAGAAAAGAAATTGATTTTCATTGTTGATCTTTTTGTCTTCTCAAGTCAATGAAAACGACAGCAATACTTAACCATCAGCTTAACTTGGACAAAGATTTGGGAATATTTTACCAAAACAAAGCACTTTTCGGAAAACTGCTCTCGTCAAATTTTACTCCAACAGAACAAGCAGGAATGTTCGAAACTAATTTACTACTAATTTCAACAAACGCTTCTGAAAGAGCTAGCCAAACAATACATGATATTAATTAAAAGTTAAATTGATTTTAACGAGACGTGCTAGTTCTGGCACCGGCTTGGTTGGCCTTATTCAATGAGCTTTTTTGTTGGTGTTGTTAGTCTGGGATCAGCCCGATTCACGTCATATTTCACACAATTGTTTGTGTTGGTCGAGGAGTTTCGCTCGTTCCATGATGCCGTATTTATTTTTTCATGAAAGGTAGATTATTTTTTGCGTTCCGTACCACTTTATTCATATCCGAACAAAAATCACGAAAAAGTTAACAAACGTTCCCGGCGATCCAAAGAAAAATCTATTTAACCAAATGAAAGCATAAATAAGAATCCGTTCACTGCATAGTCGTTTAAGCAGTTAGCTATGCTCTTTCATTTACGCTATCGTACCTTTTCTCTTTTCTCTCCTGCTTTAGTTAAAATGCTCTGCCTCTATACACCAGATATATCATGAGACCATCGAACAGCTCGTGCCGGAAGATCGGCCGCGGATATTAGCAACAGGCGTATCGGCGAGCGGGCACAGCATCAGCCTCTACCAAGGCACGGTACACGAGTCCGAACAGACGGATCAGAGCGACGCCTATCTCACCGTGAACGGCTACAAAGGTAAGCAGTATTAACCTTCATGGGTTAAGATAATTTGTCCAAGTTAGAACGAGCAGCTTTCCATGATGCACTTTGAATTTCTATAACCAGTTGATCGAGAAATGCCGCCCTTTGCGGAGATTAAAAAACGATCCAGCAAAGTTGCTAATAGAAACATGGCTCTATTGTCAGGGTGGTCATTTAAAATCTGTATAATATAACCACCTTAGTTTAAGGCAAATAATAGAGCAAAGTTTAAAATACCAAGCTTAACAGCTAGTTTTTCTTTTACAATTCTACCATCGGATCATTTTACACCATCTTAAACTGTTACTATTACGTATTTCTGCGGTTTCAAATTAGATATTTATACGGAGGCTTCGAACAATTCTATTATGATATTTCTCTATAGAAATAGCTTTTTTTTAATCCAGCCAATGAAGTATTATCATTCGTCTCTGAACATTACTTTTCCATCATGAACAGTTTCTGCGTATTTTTCAAGAATTTGTGTCGATAACCAGGGCAGCAATTACAGCGCATACTCCGCACAGTGCAGATGCAAACGTTGCAAGATGAGTAGCATCAAGAGAGATATGGGCAAACAGTAAGATGATATTGCTGTTGAACCACACATGAAGTAATTTCACTACTTCTGCCCCGTTTTCGAGCTAACAGCAATAACAGCACACTTCGTGCCACTTAAAACCGAGCGGCAAAACCGTTCCCAGAAGCATCCTTATCCAATGGCGTCTCTGGGCCATCCCGTGCTTGAACAGTAGCTACGATTCGTACATGGATAGCTTCATATCTGGTCGGGAATAAATTCCATCCCAGTACACTCCAGCATTCCTACTACTGCCACCATCAGCTTTTCTACCACCAGTACGACTATAAGCCAGCTTTTGCCTACGCCAGCCGTATGTGACAACATTTTCCACATCAAGAACTTGCGAAATGAGAAAAGCTACAACCGTCGGACGTGAAGGTATAAATCATCGCGCAAAATAGATTCCCTTGTCGCACTGGCCGCCGTAAGTCTGGGCTGTGTGCGCGGTCTGCATGCATTGGAAACATTTTACACACCGAAGGAAGATGAGGGTGCCGACAAAGACAATGCAGCGCGATTTGTGAAGCAACTTCTAAACAGCAGCAACAGCAGCAGCATCTCCTACCGGTGGCACAACATTCAGCATTTTCGAGTTTACTTCCACCCAACGAGATAGCAAGAAAATATGCAGAAAACCTTCCTCCTCCCGGCCGTACCGAAAGTGGCCAAAATGGCACAAGATTTAGGTTATTGTGCGATGGTGTGGACGTGTGAAAAATGGGCACGATAATTCATATGCCGCTTTTGGGGCTGGTTGTTGGTATTTTCGGGATGCTGGTAGGTGTCTTTTGCTTGCCCCTCTCTTTAGAGATGTGGTTAACCCTTGGATGATTATTAATGTATTAGAATTTGGGAGCAATATGCAATATAATTTTAATGATTTAGTTGTTGCTTAAAACTTTGTAGAGCTTAACAACACGAACAACGAAATGTGTGAGTGAAAAAGAAACAATTTTAATTGTAGCATTTTAATAAGCCTCATGATGTAGAAGGGGTTTAGATAGCAATACTTTGTTAGCTGGAACAAATTATTATTGTTGCTTTCGTATAGAATATATCAATACTTAAAAATTTCCTTAATTTGTTTTAACATATCTTATATCGTTTGTACGAGTTGAAAACAATAGTTCTTTCTACAAGTCACCTAAGATAGCGGTCTGATAATCCATGCGATTAAAACTCTGTTCGATCTGATCGATTTCTGTCGTCTGTTCCATGTCTTACAAAACTGTCCTTACGTAATCCAAAACACCTACAGTTTTAGACGGGAAATAAATTAGTTGCATTGTTTAAATGAATATATGATTACAGCGAGAGCATTAAACGAATAATTTGCTAGTGTTTAAACAAATAATTTCGTAAAACATTTAAAACTAATTATAATAAAATTTTGACAAACGTCTATGGCAAACAAACACCTTGACCTTTGACAAACACTTAATGTTCTAATGCGTATAATACAATGCATTATGTACAAAAAATATTGACACATATCTTCAATCTGTATATTTTATATTTTACACATTCATTGTCGAAGCAATTTCCAATTTTATGCAGAAAAACAGACGCATACTATGTGCTCTAAAGCGTTTGGCAGTTAGGATGCACACAGTATAAGTATAAGTAGAAAACATCACAAACAAAATCAAACTGACATTTTCTAGACAATGTTTGTCTTATTTGTTCAAAAGTGTCTGACGATGCGCCTATACCCCACCATTATAAATCTACACGTTTGTTCTAGTCTAATGTGCCGTTCGAGTTGACAGAACGCTACCTAAGATGCAAATAGAATACCAAAGGGACCATGTACCATAGAACGTAGGAATGCAGCCTCTGCCTGTTGTCGTCTATTATGTTTTCTCTGCTTCCTTCAACGTGGACAAATGCTTGTAGAAACAGAACAAAGATAAGCGATAGAAATATTCTAGTAATACACGTGAGACAACGTACTCTGTGAACGTTGCACGTATCTGTGTTATATTATTTATTGTTTTTGAAACCTTCTTTCAAATCTTTGTATGTTTCGGTTATTGCCAAACTATTATTTAAACGTAAGGAAACCCGGAAACGTTTTCAAGCGTTTTCAACATCGTAGGAATTCTTATCCCTTTGGGGCAAAACACCACCGAACGAGAGGTATGAGCTGCATAACGCTAGCAAACGTAAAGTATCCTTAGGGTTTTTCATTTAATTCCTTCGCGAGCCAGTTCGAGCAAGCTCAGGACACCTCGAACGAGCTGGCCGCTTGTTGCTAGTATCTTCCATGTGCCATGTGCACGGTATCCTTAGTCAGTCAGCTCACCAGCGCCGAGCGAGCCAGTGGTAGCTGCCGGGCACATTTGCACATAACTCAAAACACTAACGCTTCCCAGTTTGTCAATTTGCAGATTTCATTCCACACCTCGCCTTTCCGATACATACTCACCGAGTGCTCGTAAATTGTACCATGTATGGTGTCGTGTGCTCTATGAAAGTGTTCCAACGCTCGTACCGGCTACTACCCAGACCTGAGCCCGTTGTTCCTTGGGGCTTCTTTTTCGCTCGTTTTTGGAGTGCATGAACTTCTCGAAAGGTACTGCTTCGAGGGTTTTATGGAAAATTTATACTTTCCTCATATTTGCTGGCAAGCGGGCTGACTGTTTTATCATATTTTTCACTGGCGCGTACACTGCCAGCAACATACAAGCAAAAGCTTGGTTACTCACAACCAAGCATTCCCGTGCACTTCAGTGTGTATGTTTTCTCTCTACTCTCTGGCAGCACATCCCAAAGGGGTTAATTCGAACCCGGCTACCAGACGAGTTGAAGATGACAGAAATGTTTTATGAAGGAAAAACAACCTCTGTCCATTGTGGGGTAAAAATCATGAAAAAATGAAGAAAAAAATATGGGAACCAAAAGCAAACATTGTCGGGTGACAGTGTTGCGAAAAGTCATGCTGCACTTTCTGACATCCTCTGGCGGTCAAATGAGAATGACTTGCTGCACTCATTTGACTACCGGGATCGCTTCGGACGAGTTTCGGGTGCTGGGCTGGCTTGTTGGCAGGGATTGGCCGGACAGACGTCTGTTCAAATAGAGCTGTCGGTAGCACTTTACATCGCTACCAATCATGCTGCTGCTCAGTCCTCGGTGGACTAGGAAAGGGCTACACTAACCAGCTTCCTGGCCGGTTCGTCCGGATTGTCGTATGTCATTACAAGAATTTCCAACCCGTATATCTTGAATGTTGTTTTACCCGTTGTTGCCCACACCGTACCCTTAGCGACGCTCACGCGCTTCTGATTGTCCAACGGTGTAAGAAAATAGGTTTTCCATTTCTTCAACCACAGTACCGTTTGCACACTGACCGGAATGCAGACAACTTTGATGTAGTAGCACGCTTCTGGCCAGGGCGTACTGGAACGGGATAAATTGCAACAGTTCGGGGTGGGAGATTGAGAAGGAGCGACGGAAGTTTTGAAAACATTTGCTACAACGATTTGTGTGAAATATACACTTATGGGACACTATGGAAATAAGCTCGTGTATCAGCATGTGAGCTGTTATAAATCGGTGTGCATGTAGGTGCAGTGTAACAGAGTACGAGGAGATGTCTTCGAAGGGTAGATTTCCTGTATCATTTTTCCTTGTCGTGGGAGTGGAGAAGAGAAACAAAACAGGCGGTGCCAGTTTGATGAAAGTAAAAACATTTTAAAATGTACTGGCTGTTGACGATGTGGCTTAGTATGGTGGGTGATGTGTTCTACCGTATGTTATATGATATTTTCCATGTTCATGACGTACCATGGTGTGGTGCTGTTAGCCTGATGCATTTCAACATTATCTTCACTGTTTTAAGTTTTTCCTATCTTGAGGGCTGACGAACATGATTGATTTTTTTTAGTTAGTTTAAGTTTTAGGGAAAAAGTTTTGAACGAAATTACTCAGAAACTGTTTTATTTTCAAAAAACCCAAATAACTAGTTTTCTATTAGTTGCACTATAAACTTCGCCTTTCACTACCTTCCAACATCATTTGCTATATAATTGCATACAAACGAAGCGATTACCATGCATCCAGTTTCATCCCCAGCACACAATGTTGCATAATGCACTCGTTCCCCAACGTAGTGCAACGTTTTCCATATTCTAACGATCTAATTTTCCGTTCCACACTTTCAGCGGACAAATCATCCCCGCTCGCATCGTCATCCGGGAGTTTGCAGATCGATTCCTACGTTAAGGTGTGTTGGGTAACGTTCTACATCTGCATCATCTGTACCGTGATGGTATACTCGATACGCTATCTGATGGTCACCTGACCCCAGCAGAGGGAGGCCAAGAGCGGTGCTGGATCGGCCAATGTCTCCATGGCAGAAGGTACGGCACTCGAGCTGGATACGCTTCCGAGCAGTTATCCTGTTCCGCCGCCCTCGTCTGCAGCCACCATTTCTTCGCCGGCCCTCGTCAACCTGGACAGCTGCGTCCTGTTCGTTCCAAGGTGATGCAACACGTTGCGAACCAGTGTGCCGATGACTGTGTGCATACCTTTGTTTGGTACTTCCGCCGCAAGGCAATCGTTCAACCGACCGGCCAGTCGGTTTGGTGAAAATCACAAATCTCAAAAACAAGCTTAAAAATTGGGTTACTGTAAATGTGTTTTCCGGTACACAGGAATGGTATAAAATTGCTACATCGACGCAAATACGAATAGCAAAAAAATATTGCTATCATGAAGTTCGTAGTAAATGATCCAACTAAACATGAAGGTTTAGTTTATTCCAGCGTACAAACATCTACTTTTATAGCATGAATGGAACAGCTGCCATGATAAAGGTGGCGGGTTGATGAATTGATCAGAAGGTTTTGTCAACATGGGGGAAGTGATGTGTCTAGGTGATAACAATACAACAGTTGCATCATTGGTACTGAACAAATCTTTACGTTACCTTCTCTTTAGGTACAATTTGTAAAAAGTTTTAACTAAATGTACATAAAACACTACTATCTTGCTTGTCCCAAATCCTGTCGTTTCCCTTCCTTTTCCCCCTCCCCCACCTTTTGCGACACAGTCAAATGAATTTTAATGTATCGTTATACAGCGTAAGCTATGGTGTAAAATTTAGTCCATCGAATGATAGCAACGGTTAAGATATAGCACGTACAATGAAACGAACAGACCGAAACCTGTGACGCGTTGAGTAAACATAGGCAAACAAAACAGGTTTAACTAGCTAAATATAAGATACTACGATCTGTAAATATGCATACACCCAAGTAAGAATGTAGAATACCTACCGACAAGCAACAGGAACGTAAATGACCGTACACAAATACAAACAAGCAGAATACAATGCATCCTTTAACCGTACCAAGTAAATGTATGCTTACCTTGCGTTTCATATCGGGTAGATCACCCTCACACAATGGGGTTTTCAGTTACTGGGCTTGAATTACCTGTAATAGATAAACATGTATCAATTTGTTGTTCACTATCAAACAGAAAAGAAACCAATAAACTGACAGATGGAAATAAACTACTTCTACTTTGTGTAAGCTAACCCGCGTTTTCGATTCATATCACGTCAACCCTTGATTGTAATTAATTGGACTGAATTAATTGCACTTATGTATAGTAGGCAGTCGGGCAATTATGTATAATAGGCGAGCCGAGCATTCGCATTGTTAGCTGTCGCGAAACGGTTTAATAATGCGATACTTACTGTTTCTCGATGTATCTGAAGGTCTAATGTAATACTTTTTCTTCTTCTATTTGGCGTAACGTCTTACGCGAACATGCCAGCCTATATAGACTTTCCAGAATTGTTTCGTACCACGCAGCCAAATAGTTAGTCCTTGCTACGAGGGGACAATCCATATGTGGCTTGAACTTATGGTGGGCATGTTGTTAAGGCTTTCGAATTAGCGACTGTACCACGGGATCGTCCATACTGAAAAAGAAAAAAAATCGAAAGTCATACATACTGAACATAAAGATTGTATGGTTGTCTCACATAACTGTCCCAAAATAGCTACAGATTGCTTCGATTTGGATTGCAGGTTACAAGCATGTGGATCACGGTAGAACACATCCTGATAAAATGCTCTTATTGTCAATCGTTCTCAAGAATACAATTTAGCAAAACGCAGCCTATCATTCCAAAATAGAACGTCCGGTAGGATCTGAGAACAGGAACTGACCACTTCCGCCCTGGGAAGGATTTGTATTAATTTTTAGTGACTTGATGTTGCTCGATGATCTGTTAACCCCTCCTTCAACTGCACTGAAAACAGAATAGTCAACTCAGGGCTCAGTTCTAGGAAGGTCACGCGTGGTTATTATAATTCGCTTCGTGGTGGATTGGCATTTGGCAGCGAAATGGCAAGGTACCGTATCGCGTTACCACACATATGGACTACCATTGACCATTTTTTCAATCCAGGGCTTTACAACAGTTTTCAGAAGCATTTAGTAGCCATTGATTTACAGCTTAAGGCCCTGTTTGAAAAATACGGTGAAATAAAGGACCCTTTGGTCAATGGTTTTCAAAGAACACTACGCTTCCGTCATGGTGTCCAGATTCTGACAAATCATTCGGACTCAAACACGTTTTAGGGTAAATATACCTGTAGTGGTGGTAGCAATAATAGTGGCAAAACATCAAAATAGGTCATATGCCATAAAATAGAAGTAATTAAGTTTGTTTATGTTGGCACGAAATGTTCTTCACGTTTTTTTTTATTTTGTCAAACTCTTTGACAAATAATTTAGAAGTGAAAAAGTGCTATTCTGTTTCGTAGCTTAGTTTTTATTAAGACTCAGGTATATGAACATGTTGCAGCAACATTCCTTCAATGGTAAAAAAAAATCTGTTTGAATTTTTTTTTCAATTTCAAACAAATGGAACGTATTTGCTCACATTTTTTTTAATTTCGATGAAATTATTTTGTTTCCGTTTTGATGAGTACATACGTCCAAAAATGCTCATTCTAAAAAAAAACATAATGCGAATCGATTTGTTTCTATTGCAAAAAAATGTTTCCATAGCATGAGTTTGACAATTCGTCTATACCAGCGGTCGGCAAAGTCCTGCCCGCGGGCCAAATGCGGCCCGTCGCAATATTAGATCTGGCCCGCTGGTGAAAGGATTTGCCTGATGTTTAAAGATAGGAAGAAACATTCGAATGAAAAGTTACTGAACAACTTTTAGCATGATATTTCATTCCGTCGTAATTGTACACCCTTGATTATCGTAATATGGATTGATGGACTAATCATTACTGGGTTTTTCAGAAGTTCTGATAATTTTGGGACACTTTATTGACTCTGTCTTACGGTAGTTGTACTTTATGTATCGAGAAGTGGACTCTACGGTACACTTTTTGGACAGGCTCATTCAAAATACAGTATAGTATCGATTCAATGATTTTATTTTATTATAACTTTACATGCGTCTTTCACCAGCAAAATTTTGTGGGTCAATGTATTCTCTTCTTCTTGTGGCACAACAACCGCTGCCGGTCAAGGCCTGCCTGTACCCACTAGTGAAGTGGGCTTGGTTTTCAGTGACTTTTTGTTACCGTAGCAGGATAGTCAGTCCTACGTATGGGGACACTGTCTTTT
>AXCO02005443.1:0-18324 GCA_000473525.2 Anopheles melas | reverse complement strand
GAAAGTTTCGTTTCAAATATTCCCCGGACGAAAACACTCAAAGCAATCACCAAGCCATATGCCACTTTTCCAGAGCATGTAAAAATCGACACATAAGCTATTTAACTGTGCTTCGGCTACACCACACTACACCCTAACATACATTGAAATTGCTTCTTCGTTAACCTTAAGGTGAAGAAATAACAGGGCTGGGCTGCTACCACCCACGAGGTTGCCACCAGCCAGGGTGCGAGAAGCGTAACACAGATTCATATCCAATTTCGAACGTGACGTTAGCTGCGGCATCACTTCCGCGAGCGCCCGTTGGTAGCGGCGAAGGCACTTTTACACTTTGCACCGTGCTGCAAATTGAGTGAAATATTTCACCGCACATTCGCACCGCGCTGCGTGCCTGGATCGTTGCAGATCGTATGAAAAATCGTTCATGATCGATAGGATTCCCTGGTTTTACGGTGGAAACAGACACAATTACGAGTGGCAGTGATTTGGTCTGGGAACGGGGTGCTTTGCGAAGAAGCTCCGCACACGGCATCGAATATTGCAATAATCGTCAGCAAGTGTCGTTGTATGAGAGCAGATTGCATATTGCCAGCATAGTGCAAGAAGCAACAGGAGGGAGAAAGTGGAAGAGCGATGGTGGTAAGTCACCATCTGGTGGATGTGTTTTTTCCATGTTTTCTTCAGACCAGTTGCAGTTGTGTCTGTTCCAGGGCAAGCTATCTGATTTGGGAACATGCTTCGGTCGTAAGTAACTGGCAAACGGTTTCAGGAGGAGGACGCTCCATCCCATTCTTGCTCCATTCAGCAATCAAAACGATTCGTTGAGAAAAATGCAAAACTATAACTTATCTACACATCGTTTTGTCTAACCGGCGCTGTCTGTTTCCGTAGCCAATGTGTTGCACCTTCACCACAGTTGACGACAGGGTTTTGGAAGATAAAGGAAAGAAAAAAACAAACACATACACACCCACAGATAAACCAGCTCCACATGACGAAGAACCAGCATGACACATTCTACTAACACTCTCGGATCAACTTGTACGTTTTGCTCTTCCATCCTGTCCATCTCCTGTTCCTGCGGATACAAGTCCAACAGAAGGCAGGGCACGGAATCGTTCAACCGCTTTTGGCCACTTCAATCTCCCATCCGCGCGTATCAAGGGGCTAGCTTCAAACGTCTGTTTAGCCGGTTGCTGGATCCGTTTCATGCTGCGGAACTTTCGGCTGCTGACCAAGGGCGAACGGCGAACGGTGGGAAGAACGGTCCGTTGCGGATTACGAGCGCCCAAAGTGTGCATGAAACGCCAGCAACAGAAGTGATAAGATATATCTTACCATCAGCACAAAGCGTCCTCCAGTTATGATAACCCTAAGAGCATGCGGGGAGGAATACCCTTGAACGTCCACCGCCCCCTCCATCAACTGCTCGGTGTGCTGTCGAAAAATTCAAACATTCAAAGTTAACCCGTTTAGAGGTGGCATGTGTGCGTGCGTGCGTGCGTATATGTGTGTGTGTGTGCAAGCTCATACCGAAATTACTCTCTCTCTTTCTCTCTCTCTCTCTCTCTCTCTCTCTTTCTCTCTCTCTCTCTTTCTCTTTCTTTCTCCCTCTCAAATCCTAACCACATACACCAATACACCCTTATACATTCTCTTCTCCAACACACCTCACCGCACACACTTGTCCAGGATTGCTACTACAGCACGCGGCAAGTGTTGAAACAGGGAAAATTGCTGATGCATATCGTAATTCTATGTTTTTATAATAAGCTTAATGCGTATTTCATCAACCATTCCTCGTTGCTCGTTTTCCCCGTTTCTTTGACTGGCCAATTTTCCTTGTGTCTGGCCAGCTTTGTGGCAGGATGAAACGAACTTTCTCCGCATGCCGCTATGGAAGAGAGGAGGAGTAGAAAACTCGATGCTAAATAGCTGCTTAGCTTGGTCCTTCCTTTCATCGCACGTCTCGAGGATGCGTGTAAAGATGTGTTTTGCTTCGCTCGTTAAGGGAAAAAGCGTCTGAAAGGATGCACGATAATGATCCAGCATGGTGATGGTGTGAGGTGGGATGGGTTTCCGATTGTCACTTTACGTTCGATGGAAACAAAATCGAAGGCACTAACCCCTTGCTACGATACACCTAACGTTACTGTTACGTATCGAGGGGAATTTTCACCAACCATTTGCCAGCTGTTACCGACCCGATTTCGGTAATCGAGATCAGAGACATGTAACAGGTTTAAGGAGAATAAAAAAAAACCAGCAAGACAGTCTGCAAGAAACTGAAAATTCGAACGATTGAAACGATTGGAGTTTCGTGTGCGATTGGAAAATTATGCGCTAATGTTTGCCGCTGCTGCTGCTGCAACAGCAGGAAAGGAGAAAATTGAAAGACTCGAACGTGCCAATTCGTGCTTATGGCACACGTGGGACTATGTAAAATTTGCAGCGAGTCCATTTAGCACGCAACCATATCATTAGCGGTTGACTTTCTTCACATCGAACGAGTCGCTTTGCCCTTTTACAATGGCCAAATAAATGCCATCGTAGCCCCCTCATGACTGGGCGCACACTTTGTGCGGGCGGATTTGTTCCGAAAGGCGAAGGAGGAATTGAAACGTTCCTAGCAAGACGCGAAATGTCATTCTATTAATCAATGCCAGTTGGCACGGGCAGTGGTTGTTCGCTGGTGCTCAAAAGAAGCTGCCCCTTCCGACCAATGAACTGTCTTTCTGAAGACCGGTGCAAACCGGTCGGCCGATGACTGAGTAGAACTGGACGAATTTATCATCCGACTGGACGGTGGATGTTGGGCAACTTGTAATACGTGATATCTTTATTTATGCCCCATTCGCACCACGCTTCACACTCATCATCCTAATGGAAAGTGGTACCACCTGCCCGGGACCGGAACCGTAAGATTCAAGATACTGAGCAATGAGCGAATGTGACGCACGGACGTCTTCCATCAAACATTCGTATCATTTAGCACGCACACACATAGCAGCAGTAGTAGCAGATAGAGACAAAAGGGCACCACGAGTTTGGCTTCTTCGTCACTGAAAGAAAAGCAAACGCATCCCTTCACAATTCGTGACCACGTGACGCCACGTGGAATGGATGAGCCTTTCCGGAGCGGAACGGAACGGAACTGGGATGGAAACTTTTGGAATTAGATCACGTTTTCAGCGTTCGCCCGCGATGATAGTTTCCTTTTCCGTTTTTACGAACCTTAAGGTGTGCCCTTTTTTGTCTTACGCGACTCAAATGGGCAAATTCTAGTAATGCGAAACATTCTGCCGATAAAATGATGTGCCTACAAAGGGTATGTTGTTTAAGATGGATTTCAATCGAGCTCACCTGGCCATTTGTCCTAAAATGACAACAAGTCTTCTTAACGGCAACTGTACTGATTGAGATAATCAGTGTAGTAATTAAACACAGTTGTTGTGTTATTTTTTTCTAAGGTATTTAAGCTCTAGTCTGTCGATGACTACATTTGATGTAGAGCGATTAAACTTCAATCAAAATCATCAAAATAGAAACAACAAAAAAATAATATTATTTAACTCATGATCAAATCAACAATCTACTATGATTCTACAAGCTTCACAATAATATTTTTATTTAATTATTTCATATTTTTAATACTTTGAACAACGCTCTACTCTATCTACAATGTACCAATCCTAACTGTAAATGTACAACCCAATATTTGATTTTATTTAATACTAACAATATTTTCACTGCTTAACATGAGTCGTTATAAATACGCTGTATTGTGTGACTGTTGCCAAAGCAGTTGTGACAGCCGAACTAGACTACCACGATCAGCCTGGTTGAAGCTGCTCCCGAATATTGAGCGAATGAAAGCGAGTGGCGCCGCGAGAAGAAGTTGCCAGTTGCAATCAATAATGAAAGAGCACGGGATTGTTTTAACTCCCGTGTGCACTACAGTAAAATAAATACTTTTGCCGGATTAAGGCAAGGAGCGAGATTATCGCAAGTATCTTATTTTATCACTTGTGCGTTTTTAAAGAAACCGTCAATATTTGGTCGCAACTTTTTACAGTGACAGTGAGCTGGTAAAACATGTACATAAAATAAAACCCGGTACCCCAGATACCCCAGAAACTGAAGTTGAAATTTAAAAATTTCTTGAATGGTTTAAAACAAATTTACTACAGTTCACTTTGGACTAATATATTTATTGTGACTACAAATGTTTGTTCAAACATAAATAAACGGATCAAAAATATAGCCATATGGTTAAAGCAGTTGTTGGATTTTTTAGTAAACCTTCTGGAAACATTAAAATTGTTTTCAGCTTACAATGTTTCTAATGGTTTTCTAATTGATTCCCGGAATTAATTAGGTTCGTTTCAATTCGATTAGTTGATTGTTATTTCATATAGAGTGGAACCGCTCATAACGAGTTTTCGTATAATGAGCAAATCTAAATGTTCAACAAATACCCCTCTTAACGAGTAACATCTCGCATAACGAGCAATTTTGATCGTTTTCATGATACATTTTTTGGTAGCTAATCTGAAATCTAGATCACGATCGTTTAACATTGCGCATTTATTTTTTTTTTAATTCACTCATTCAAATGAGATTTGATACAAAGAACTGCTAAATTTACGCTACTGATAGAAGGATAAGTGTCTTATAATAGTGTGTGGTATATACAGAAACGTATTTTTTCTGTCGTTTAGATATTACGTTGTGACCAACTACCAAATTACTAATATCATGAAGACATTTTTTTCAGTCTTTCAAATGCTTATATTCGTTTACACAAGCACATTTTCGGACTTGGAACCAATTATTTCTCTTTTCATAAGACATTGTATCGAAAAGAGTCTCTTGCATAATGAGTGGGTCACTGGAGCGGAATTAAACTCGTTAGGCGGGGTTCCACTGTATTTTTCAATCGTTGTTTAAGTTTAATGGAATTGTACCAGAGCTGTGAAAAAAAAGTGAGGATCTCTCAATAATTCGCTAGAAGAATACAAACAATTTCGAGAAGGTTTAATATTTCTTAGAAAACAACTATAAAATCAGCCAACATTAATCACCATAAACCATGCGCCTCCACCATCAACACCAGGCGTCTCCACTGAAAATCAACTACCGTCCATAAAAGGTAACTTTTCAATCATTTTTCATTCATCTAGTCAATTTCATCATTACAACCTGTGTACAAACCACTGTGCTATCGTGCATTATTTTGATCAACAATTAACCGTATTTGTTCAACTATGCACACAAACATGGCTGTTTGATGATCGATTCCATGAGATTACAATACGAAAAACTGAATAAATAAATTTCAATCTCGCATCTCGCACACTGACAGCTTCAACAGACATGTTGGTTTTGAAAACAACACCCAGTGTCTGTTCGTTTTCCAGCTTCAGCATGCCGTTCATAAACAACCGACAAACATGCTCCTTCAAAGAGCCATTTCACTGGTAACGATGTGCATGTTGATTGTGTTCTTAGAGTTCTTCTCATAATCCCCTCTCATCGCATGCTCATATCATGTGGAAACCACAAACACCTCAGCCAGGTATGCCATTGAACGTACGTTGAGTTCTATTCATTCGATCGATACACTTATCCGTTAGTTCCGTTGGACAAAGAACGATAGCTGCGATGCTCATGTACCGAGTGAGCGGCAACCGCCTTTTCCTTAATCAATGCTCATCACTCCCGCTGACCGCTGGTCGCTGGCTGGCCTGGCTGGCCCAGTTCTCGGTTAACCGATTCCTTTGTCAGCTAACCTTCCCCACGAGGAAAGATGACTGCCAATGACGGCGAGGTTCAAGTGCAACCGCTCGAGACTCAAGATTCCACTCACAAAAGCAATCGGAAATTTATCGCCTATCATTTCCATCAGATGACAAACAACGACACTTCGTACCGGGGCTATTAGACGAGAGAAGGCCTGCGAGGAGAATTACTCCACTGTCTCTACGCCTTGCTGATTACGACTGTGCGTTCCCGGGACCACAAAATAACCTCAACAATCAATAAAATCTTTTAACCGTTCGACCAAGCCCAACGACGATACGGACGGCACGGACCAGGCCGTTTACTCGAATGGACTCGACAAATGGGTCCGTTTTTGTTTGTGTTGTTCTACGGGAGGTGCCTCAACTAGTCCAGCCGTCTTGTACACCTCTCCTTTGCATCGTTCTTTTGTCCCCTGGAATGGTACTTATTTATGGACACTTCATTCATACGATATTTACACCTTCTTTCGGAATGGGACAAAGTGGCAGGGTGGGTCCAGATCGAACAAGAGCAAAAGTTGTTGTCCCATAAAACACACTCCAAGTCATTTGGGTCTGGATTGCAAGAGTGACACCGAGAGCGCCCGAGACAGTCGGCATGGATACGATCTCCGGTGGTTATGGCGTGTGAACGAGAAGAAACACACAGACACAAATGATGGTCGATTCTTCATCTTTAGCAAATGGCTCCAGCTGGTGGCAATGTTCTAGCGGCACTCAACCCTAGACCAGGTGTTAGAAGCACCACCGTTTTAACAACGGGCTCATTCGATGCTCTCCCATTCATTCGACCATTCTAGGCCATTACGTAGGACAGTCGTTTCGAGACGTAATTCGGGACTGCCTATTTCCTGCATTAGGCGCATTCGCTTGCTAGCCGTCCAATTTAGGTCGTTGCAATACGCAAAACCACCGCCATACGTGAAGAACGGCGCCTTAATTTTGCGGTCACTTGACCATCGCACCCGGGCGTGACCTGTGCTACGCTATTTGTACAGCCTCAGTCTCACTTTTGCACGACGGCGTGCAACTTAACCATCCAATTAAGCCCAAAACCGATGAGCGATGCTGACGAGAACGGTCGAACCATTTTGTGCCTGCTCGGCCGGCATTAAGTGGACAGTGGGCATAAGAACGCATAAAAAACTCTCCTAACCAAGAGACAGGTTTAGGCAGGGAAAGAAAATTAAATTAAATGTAAAATCCTTCAGCACGACTAGCTAAAGAAAACAAAAATTCATCTTCTCCCAGTTGGCCAACCGTTAACTATGTGCTTATGATTCCATTAAAAATTATGGCACTTTTCGTTTGCGTCTTTTCCGTTTCCCGGACCGGATCGTCTGGCACCGGGCCGTCGAGGTGATTTTGCATTTTATTACACCGGTGTCTGAGTGAGGGCTACGTTAGCTTGCTTGTTTGGTTTTTCCTACATTCCAACTGTTTTATCATCAATGGCTCTTAATCCTAGCTAACAGCACCGGGCAAGAGCATTCCTTGCTGCGACCGAGGTCATAAAGTGGTCATAGTAAAAAGCAGAAAAAGAAAAACAACCAAACCTTTATGATGGTTGAAAATAAACTGGCGGGTTTGCATCAAACTCATCACGACCTGGATGAAGTTCGTTTAAAGAAAGGACGGTGGAAAAAAGCACAACTCCGGTGCAAAACAAATGCTAAATGTTTGAGCAATCATTAAAATTAAGGAGCACTGTGCATGTTTTCTGACCTGCTCGTTTAATTTTCCCGTTGATTGTCGCTTGGTTTCACACCCGGGCAGCAATTTAACGATTTTATTCTGCCAACTGTTGATCGCTCTGTCGCTTGCATGAACACAAGTAAATAAGTGAAGGCAATATTGTTTGAAATAAACTATAGTAAGAATCACTCGGAAATAAGGTTCCATTGCTGTTTGGTATCAAACTTGTGAGCAACTTCACTATCTCTTCAAACCCCTTTATACCGAATAACTTTACACTGAAATGTACGCCCGACCAGCAACTCAGCAGCATCAGGTATCGCGCACAAGGGTACCGTAGATTGTAAATAATTCCATTTGCTACACCATCACGCCCCGACCTCAAAGACTCCCCTGGCACCAGGGCCAACGGTAAGGTGTAGCAAATTTTGACACTCGCATAAATTTCCTACGCTCTTCCCCTTGCTGCCCGAACGAGCAAACTTTCTATCAAATTAATGCTCTGCTCTATCTCCTCCAGTTCATCTGCCTTGCTCTCGCGTTGCTTCTACCTAACGTGTTGATATTGCGAATTAAAAGAAATTAAATTTATTCCCAGGTAGATTTATTATCCCTCTTCGTTTCATCATCCATGCCGGAACATGATCTGTAAGTTAAGGAATCCAAATAAACTGCCTGCATCCAAACAGCAGCAACAGCATCCGTAGCAACAGCAGCCATTCTCTCACAACACTAAACTGTCTGGTTTTATCTGTCTATCATCTAAAAGATGGTACGGGGCCCACGGGCGGGTGCGAATTGACTACAAGCAACGGTAGGAATATACCCTTCGAGTAGCGCACGGGGTAAAGGATTGACTGTACCGTATGTACCGAGCGACCGACTCAGACCAGCCAGCCAGTCAGTCAACAGGCAGCTTTCATTATCTAATATCCTTCCGATTCATCTTTCCACCCACGAGTCTGGCGTGCCCAGTGAGCGATGGTGCGTTATCTACGCTCACCCAGTGCCCCGGTGGCCCATGGCTGCCTCACTTACCCTGCCCGCAATACAACCTTGCTCGGTGAGCAGGAAACATTCGAGTGGCAACAGTTCCAGTGCGGCAGAATTTCTTCGCCCTTGGGTTGGAGATTAATTTCGTGCTTTGCCTGCAAATGGAATAGTGTTACATTTTTCATTTTAATTATCCTTGCTGATTAATTAATAAAGCACGTTTTGCACGGGGGCTGATCGCTGTAAGAATCTTAAACCAGGGCAGCTGTTTAACCGAATTGAAGAAAGAGTGACTGGTTCATTTCAATCATTTTAAAATAAGTAGAATGAGAAATTTAAAATTTATTGATTTTTTTTTAAATATTTGTTATGATTTTATGTAATCAATGCCTCTCAAAAAAATAACACATCTTTTGTTTTACTTCTCTTTACATGGTGTTTCAATTAAATTTCCAAAGTCACAACATTTTTCATTATTGTTATTTATTTTGGGATATTTTTCAACAGCAGTTAAATGTTGTACTTGCTTAACAATAATATTTCAGTTCTTCCACATGATTTTCAACACGCCTCAAGCCGGATTGAGTTTGACAGTTCTTTGTGATGTGTAGAAAATACAGGGTTTTCCAGTCAGTTTCGAATGTAAACGTTGTTATTCTTTTCTTGCAAGATGTTAATCCACATCATTCGAATATTGTTTTCCACTATCACAATTTTTAATTTCTTCAACATGATTTTCAACAGATCTCAAGCTAGATTGAGTCTGACAGTTCTTTGTGATGTGTTGAAAATCATGTATAAAATCATAGTGAAAAAAAATCTTGTAGGTGGAGAGTAATTATGTGCACATTAGAGAGTGACTTGGAAATCCCTTTCATGCTAATGCAATGTGTGACAGCTGTTGAAAAACATCTTGCAGACGGCGAACAAAGATGTACTAATTTGAAAGTGACTTGGAAACCCCTGTATTTCACACTTTTGCTATTTTTTAATACACATGATATCCCTGTTACTTTCGAATGAGCCTATCATTATTCACCGCCTCCAAGATGTTTTTCAATAGCTGTCAAATGTTGTATTTGCGTCACAACGAAATTTCAGTTCTTACATTTCATTTTCAACACATCACAAAGAACTATCAAATTCAATGCAGCTTGAGACGTGTTGAAAAGCACATGGAAAAAATTAAATTTTATTGTGATGCAAAAATAATACGTGACAGCTGTTGAAAAGCATCGTGCAAGCGGTGCATTGGATCATGGCTTGGATAAAGAATAAGAGGTCTGTCATCAGGTTTAAGCAAAACTTCTAATAAAAAAATTCAAGTTATAAGTTATTCAACAAAACCTACAAGTTTGGTTAATGCTATAATATTCTAAAAGTGATACGATATTTATGGATTTAAGTAAGATCACACTTCATGGTTTCTAATAATTCCTCATTTTTTCTATTTTAACAAGTTATAGTTGAAGACATTTTTTTAATAGAAAATGATTTTGTGTTAGGATTGACAGATCTATGACGATTAAAGATAAAATTAAAACACGTAAAGGTCGTGAAATACCTTATACATTTTAAGAGCTCTCAGTTTTATATGGTTTAAAAAGTAACGTAAAAGAATTAAAAATATAATTATCTTTTAAACACGCAAATTAACGCTATGCACCGCCCTCCTCAACAAAACAATAAATAAAACCAGTGAAAGGGCGGAAATTACCTCGATTTATGCGATCCTGTAGACATCAATCAACATTTTGCAGCTATGCACTGTCAACTACACATGTAATCCCATCGCCTCAATAATATCCACTGGTAAAAAAAAGTTCATCTGACACAGATACCAATCCAAACACTGTAAACACGGTAAGCTCCGGATAAAGAATGTGCATGTTCACCGTTACAATCCGTTTAATTTATCCCTCCCCCACTATCTCGCTCTCTCATCCTCCTTTAATATGGGATCCATCCTTCAACCCTACCACATTCGCACGCGAATTTGCAGATGTTTTGATAAATCAATGTCCTGGTATGATTGATGTGGTTTTCATCAGACAAAAATGTTTTTTTTTTGCTACCTGCCCAATGAATGTCCATCATTAGCATTCACATCCAAGTGAGTGCATGTTTTTGTTCCATGCGTTCGCTTACAAACCGCAAGCACATTCCCGTGGCTTGTGGGCCAGATGGAAGGGCCGATAAAATAAAACAAAAATCAATTGGATAAACTTTACAACACAGCCAGCCTATCACGGATCGTGCCCGTGTCCGTTGTATCAATGGAGTTTTGAGCAGAGTCGAGCGGATGGATTGGTCCAGTCACTCATTTTAGCTGACAGCGACAGCGTATTTTTAATTCACACCGGCCAAACAGTGACCATTCGCTTCCGTAGCTTGTAGTGGCTGGCTGGATTACGCTTCAACGCAAGCAGTTCGACCGGTACCATAAACATGCCACTTATGCTTTCAACAAAGTCGATCCCAGGGAACGGTCCCATTCGTGGGAGGTGGTACGCCGAACGGCCCATGCTAATTTTCTAACGTGTAACACATTGTAATTATATTGTTTCATAATACCTTAGCGGGATAAAATACATGTTCCCGCGGCATTGGTGGGGCGCTCCGTTTGTGGAGCGAAAGGATTTTCCTGCCCCTTCCGAATTGGGTTTCCAAAGCCCTCTGGGTGAGAGCGATAGATTGGAGACACGCTTCCATCGATGTGGTGTGTGCGTGTTTGTCCCATACCCCACGGTAGCATCGAACTCCATGCGGTGTAGTGCCTGTCGATACTTCCCGCTGATAGGGCTGGTGCAATACACATCTCATAAACACTCAATCCATTAGCGGGCGGAACGTTGCCCGTTCGTTAGGCAGCTTCTTTGCTTCTTTGCTCCACGGGCAGCGGTACGACAAGGGCGACATGCATACGTGTGAACGCAAATTTGCATACCTAGCAGGCGCACACGCAACACACAAATGCGCGTGAGATGACAACACAATCAACCCATCTTCCCTTTGCTCTGCCTCCTCGTCAACCAGTGGGCTGATTGTGTGGCCAAAGGCGCTAGTAAGTATTCGGTCGCCCGCTGGGAATCTAATTTATCAGCCATCGGGACGAAATACGATTAGCTTCGCATTTGGAAACGCCGACATTATGGAACGTCGGAGACTCACCGCCACCGCCAACCACCACCATCAAAAGGGCGAGCCGACCTTCCCTATACAGCGTAATAAATTTGCATCTCCTCTGTGGCCAAAGTGGGAGGGTTGCATTCCTCATGCGTCGCTCGTTAAAGGTTCTCTCGCTTGCTTTCTGCACAGGACACAAATTGAAAACTTGTACTCCCGTTTCCCTCCGATGCCACCACGATACAATTACTGCCTACCGCTACTACTACGGTCTTGAGAATGGTTCGAGAAACATCGCACATGCGAGACGGAAGGTTGCACTCCTAAAAAAGAAGACCCAAAACCCCAAACCAACCATCGGCACGGACGCAATAAATCAAATCAATGAAGCATAAATATTACATTACCATCGCCGACCGAGAACATCGGTCGGTGCAATTGTGCAGTGTGATTGTAACATCTCGTACCCGGGGTTTGACCAGCCGAATCAGACGGTCGTACCGATGCTGTCGGGCACGCCCGGGAGTCGGGGAAAACTTTTGGGTAAACGCCAAAGCTGAATAATAACGCAATTTGATGACGATAATATTGCTCACGAGCTTCTGGCTGCTCAAGTGGTTTCCATTACTTCCACCGAGCTGCCAGACCCGTATCCGGTGCGGATTAAAGCTCTTCTTCCGCGCACACTTCATCAAGATCTGTATGTCGATGTTTTCGATGGAGAGGATGAGAAATGTGGTTGCCATCGTGATTGTGTTGTTTGAGATTGTGTTGATGTACCTTTTCGTGCATTTGGTTCCTTCGCTTCTTATATCTGCATGTTGAATCACTTTAAGAAGCATATCAGACTAGAAACGTTTACACAACAACAATGAACATTTTGAAAGTCCACTGTCACTTGTTAGCTGATAAATTTTTAAATGTAAATGCATTTGTTATTCATACTGAACTAACTCCAGCGCCTTCTGCCATTCAAACGGAAACGAACGTAATGATCTCCCCTTACCATCCCGGTACGCCTGTTTCTAATTTCATCCTTCATTGCACTCATCGTATTATTTAAAAATGAATTCCCCATCGCATTTCGAACGAAGCGCGTACAACGCGTTCAATCAGCTTCAGTAGCTAATTTATACATGTTCTCTAATGTTTGGTGCAAGGGATACGGGCCGAAAACTTTTCCCTCGCACACAGGAATTCGTCCGCCATGCGATAACGCTTGACAATGCTGCATTCCAACGCACCCCGGCACGGAACGGTGCGGCATTGCCGTCTAGAGACGGCAGCATTCCAGAAGCAATTATCACAGGCGCCACGCTCAATCGTCTTCAACTGCTCAAAACGGTAGTTAAATTTAATGGAATCCTTCCCGCGAACGGCCACCATACACTGTAGCACTTTGCTCGGGATCCGGATGGCACGGCAAACAAACTGATCCGCTTCACAATCCAGCCCAATGGACGCCCAGACAGACGAAAAGACGATTCCGGTCGCCGGCGCTTGTCGTCCGCCCGGCAAGCCAGGATCGCCAGATCGAGAAGGCCGCAGCGGCCTGTGGCGGACATTAAACGAAATTCCTCAGCCGTATAATTTTAATTATTGTAAGATAAACATTAATTAGTTTCCATTTCAATTTCGATGTTATTCCTCAGTGTCTCGTGTTGCTTTGGGGAGGGGAAGCTGCTCGGATGAAAAGGGAAGAGACAACCAGCTCGATCCAATGGCACATACCAACTAATTTGTTCTGTTCTCGTACCGAGGAGTAAAGTTTGCGAAATGGTTGTGAAAGCCATTTAGCTTTGTGCGAAATGAAAGACGTTTGCCTTTTCGGTCTTCATAGGTACGAGTAATGCATCAAACAATGAACGATGCAAAAGATTCGATTAAGACACTGCTCGATTAACTGGTAGCTCGAATAATGTCGTTATCGCCTACAAGATATGCAATACGCATTACTCATACTGTACAGTCTGTTCCCAAGTTACACGATTCTCGACTCACGCGGATTTGGAGATACGCGGTTTTCTAAATTTGGGGCCCTTTCCGTTTTAAGTTCGTAGGCTGAAATTTCAGCCTGTCAGCTGTATGCATTGTATATCTAGACTGAAAATTGCAGGCTAGTTTTTTGTGTGGTTTTGTATGGAGTGTTTACATGATTTCAGCCTCCAACTGTCATACTCCATACAAAAAAACTAACTAGAATCGTGAAGGCCCCCTTTGACAGATTAAATGTCAATTCAATACAATTTGTTTCAAGTTCGATAGAAATTGCCTTTTTGCTAACAAATTGAAACCGCCTTAAAGCCAGAAATATTAGAATTTTCTGCACGAATCATATCAAATAAATGATAAAGTGTATAAAAATACTAAATTAAATTAAAAAAAACCCCGAATAATCAATAGTATTTAAGTCAAAAAACGTGAAATTCGACTTACGCGGATATTCGAGTTACGCGGATTCCTCGGGAACGCACAAACCGCGTAACTCGGGAACAGACTGTATACTGTGTCGCGTGCCAATTGCTACGGAATGTTGTTTAACTCTAGTATTTCACTTCGTTATTTTTTCTGGGGCATTTTCAATTATGTTCCTTATTTACAGTCATTTAATCAACTCAATGAGATTGGGGAAAAGTATGTGTTTTTGTTTGTCAATCTGTTTTTTACAATCATTCCTTCTTAATCGTTTTTACAATGATTTTTATTTTCCTCGATGAAATTAGAGTCAAACGATTCGATCAACCGAAGACAAAAAATCCTACGTGAGTTGATAGTTCATTCATTTAAATCCAAACTGCCAGAGTGATTTCTTCCTTGGCCTCTTATTTCTCGTCCCTCAACAACTCTCTGCAACCCATCCCATTCCCTACGCGTCGATGCAAACCAACTTCATTTGATGATTGCTCGTTTTGTTTTTGTTACAAATGTTACAATTTGTGGTGGCTAGAAAAACAATACCGAAACCAATTGTTCATTAAAATGCCTATCACCCGGTCTATTTTTCATTCCACTCACTGAGCGTCTAATCAACATCGGGGCTTTTTGGGTACACATTCGCCATAAACCGATTACAAAAACGGAACATATTGTATTACAATGTTAAGCCAAAAGTACGATGCTGCCACCAGCACAGAAAGAATAGTAATAGATAAAATAATTCCAATCCTTTACTGTCGGTTTTGATGCCCGTTTTTTTTCAGCCCCAAAAACACCCCTTCCTCGTCTCTGGGTGGCAAGTGAAATTATTCTTGCAAAATAAATCCTTCCAGAACCGCACCGGTCCGTGCCCGATTGCGTAACGGGGTTTCCGTACCGAAAACCAAACCCGGCAAACCGTACGGATTTGAATCTTAATCCGAAAAGGCTATATTTGTTTTGTGGCAAACTACGAAACCGTGTCGTCATCGGGCTGACGGCGACTGCCGCACACAACACGACCAGGCCCTGCCCCCTGCCGGGATCGTTTACGTGCGAAACTCTTTTCGCTGCCCACTTCAAACACTTCAAACGCTCCCGTCCTGTAGTGGATCGAACGAGCCGGAATCATTTGCAAAGGTGCAACAAAAAACGCTCTGCTTCCAATCGTTTCGTTCCTGTGCGCCTGAAAAGCTTACCGGCTGGGGGACGGAAAAAAATGCGAAGCATTCCTGTTTGTGCGAGCGTGTGTGGTGAAGGCGCAACCGAAAGCAAATATTTTGTTCAAATTTCCACCAAACAATGGTGGCCACCGTTTTTCCGATGACCAAAAGGATAATAGGCATATTCTACCGACACCGCCTTTGCGGCTTTATATGCTCGTGCCAGTTCATTCGCTCGGTGGAGGCGCGGCCGGCCCACTGCTGACAGCAGATCGGCAGGGCACGGCGCTACATCGCACGTGGTACGGTGAGCGGCTGGCGATGATATCGGGCGCAGAGCGCAAACACTGGCGTACCGCGGTGTGCGGTGTGTGGGACAATAAATTTGTGGCATCTTTTCGAACCGATCACGTTTTCCGGTTGAATGCGACCGTTGCAATTTTTCCTCGCAGCTGCGCGAGCGCGTCAAAAATACACTCTGTCGTTAAACGAATGAAAGGGAGGGGGTCATTGGATGAAAGATATATGTATATCTTGATATATGAAGATGAAAGATAGATATATGTACGCCGTTTTAAGATTTAAAGTAATTTTGCTATTCAACAAAACATTTTTCGTCCTTTCGTTTTTTTAAATGTGTTTAGATAATTCTTGTATTCTATTTAAATATGTTTTCCAACATATCTACCAACACATTACCAACATATTTAATATTCAAAATGTTCAATATGTTTAACAAATCTTGCGGTCTTGGCCTACCTACGAGGTGTCCAAAACCACTTACGGTCTCGTGCCTTCGTCTGCCAATCCTTTATTTCGGCCTTCATGGCGGACGCCTCCACGTCATCTTGCCAACTCTATTTAAACCTATCACGGCCCCTTTTCCCTACATACATTATTAAATTAAATGTATTAAATTAAATTAATACATTATTAAAGTTTGCTCATTTTTATAGAAACCTGTTAACAGGAAACCAATCAACTTTATTTGACATTTTCAATAATTTCTGGTGTGTATTACTGGAAGCTCAGCAGATGTTTACCGATTTGTATATCTTTGTTTGTCAATTGCGAAACTAATACCGAGCACAACAATCAAACGTATGGGAACATAATTTACAGTCACCTGTCACTACTTATCATACCTAAAGTAACAGAAATTACACTTTCAGTGTTTACACACCGCCAAGGGTAAACAGGACTAACACGGTCGTGTTTATTGACTCATTCTTTGGCACTGCATTTCCCATGCCCGTAACCGCCAATAAAACAAACACACAAACAATCCATTGGCTGAGGGTGAGAAGCTTATGCTGTTTTGGGATTACAATCACCTGCATTTTCACACGAAATCCTTCCCTTTCCCCACGCCAGTGTTTGGACTCGTGTGCTCCACCGCGTTGGCAACAAATCGTCGTGAACTGCATCAATTTCACCAAACCATAGCACTACATCGCGGCTACACCAAACGGCACCATCCATAACCTACCATAATTCCAGTAATGATATTCGAGATTTTCTAACCAGTAAAAACCCACAGCCTCACTTTGCCACACTCAAACACAACCGACCTGAAATCGCTGGACAGCGAAAAAACAGCCCGACCGATGGTCACCGATGCTGGACAATCGAATGCACTGAATCGCATACCCGCAGTAGTGCATTCCTGGGCCGTGTGTACCCGTGTTGTTTATTTAACAATTCACCAAACGGCCACAAATCTCCGAATAAACATGACACAATTAATGGATCACTGATTTTACGCGTCCGGCAAGGTTTCAATGAAGCGATTCAGCAAATAAAAAAAAGTCGGTAATACAAAAAAATAAACCCAAAGAGGCTTTGAGCACTTCACTACACTACGCTTTCTCGCCTGTGGCAGTTTCCCGCTGCAATGTGGCCAAATAACATGGATTGAGCGGTGCAGCATGATCGACGCAGGAAACACATTTCCCATCAGATCACAGGATCGACTGAGCGGCGAATCGGCAGCTGCCTTCAGTCTGCACTTGCGGTGGTTAGCGCCCACACAGTACACAGTTCACTGCACGGTGAATGCAAAATTGATGGCAAAGAAAACCGCACATTACTCTCACCCTCCCTCTCTATCTCTCCCACGCACTCTCTTGCTGTCTCCAAATCCAACAAGCGAAATGCAGCGATGTTCTACAGCGTTGACTGCACCATCGAACAATCGCGCAGAATGGCAATGAGCGCACGTGCTAGCCTTCGCTAGCTTCATCAGTTGGTGCCGTACGCCCGTACGTTGTTGATCTTAACGGTTGGCCATCGATTTGTCTTACGCGCTCGCCCTGGTTTGTTCGATGGGAATGAGGATAAATTTTGTAATTACAGCATTACTTCACTAAGCTACTGCGACATTTGTTGTGCCGGGCTGCGAGCTGCGACGGATCAGAAGGACACATCTATGCGCTCGTCATCGTAAACTTGTGAAACAGTGACGGTAACGACCAGGATACACATTAGCATAATGTCGGACAGGAAAGCTTTTCGTGTGCGATATTCAGCTCTGAGAGCTTGTAGAGCTTTGAACGATGAATTGGATTAGAATGCGTGTGTGGTAAACAGAAGAATCGGCAACAAATTTTATAGTAAAGTGGGGCAAGCAATGGGAATAAACGGGACAAAATGGACATGCGGGGCAAAAAGGGAATTTCTATTTGTTGCTTTTATACATTTAAAAGATTAGAAATATGTTGGACACCGTTACTGTCTTATTGTTTGATTCGTTGAGCAATATCCAAGCATTCACAAAAAGTATATTGTTAAGTTGTATGCAACGAGTGTTTTAACCACTATACTTGCCTAGCCAACGATGGCACGAAAAGTGAACGTAGCATATTAAAGTTTCCTCAATTTTACGAAGATACGGTAACGATGTAATGCTGTATGCAAATTAACTTTAATATCAAAGCAGAAATTGATATTGATATTGAATTGAATCAACTAACAACTCAGTAACTTAGATATAAGATGTACAAATTCTTCATTCAAACTTATAAACGCAAAGTATTAATACAAAAAAATAGAGTACAATAATATTAATGGTGTTAACTTATGTTAAACGTAATGTTGCTTTTATATGCATTTAAAACTTCTAAAATTAC
>AXCO02005442.1:0-18439 GCA_000473525.2 Anopheles melas | reverse complement strand
TTTTTTTTATGAACAAAAGAAAGAATTTGAATCTATTTTTTGCGATGTAAAAAGATGTTTAATAGCTGTAATAATGCAAGATCTTGAAACATGAAAGTAGATGTCAAAATGACGAAAATTCGAGACCTATTTCAACTCCGTTTGAAGATCACTAATAATTTCAAGTGATCGTTATAGTTGTTTCAAATTAAATGGTTAAAAAATAAAACGATTGAAAAAATGCAAAAAAAAACTCTCACACTTTGTATTGTTGTTGGGCACCTCTTTGAGTAAATCTGTTTGTTAGGGCTGTTTTTTTCTCATTTTCACGGGGAGAATGAGAATGAGCACCGTGTAATGTAGCTATTGCCGAATTAGTTCGATAAAATGATGTATTTTGTTCAAAATTTATGTAATGTAACTAATAACAAAAAAAAAAATACAATAAATTAACGTCATTCTTAAACATCACGGTATTTATTGAATGTCAACTGATGTATACTGTAGAGAACTGCAGCTCACCAAAGCCTGTGCATAACTCAGCCAACCATACAACTGCCGAGCATAATCGAGAGCATAACTTCTCCCCATTTCAATGTTTTCGCTCTTGGCTCTCTCGTCAAACACGGTTCGCCACCGCGCTTCACACGTCGTATGTTTTCGCTCGCGCGTTCAGTTTGTTTTTGGCGTTCGTTCGTTGCTGCAAGAGGACTGGTGCGTTCTTTCGAAGCCCAGCATAAAAACGTGAGATCACCGTACGTCTTTAACGGCCAGTGTGCGTACGTAAATACTGCCTCTCCTGCAGCAATCTTTGATACACCCACTCGGGGGAGGACAAAAAAGGGGCGATATTTTAGGAATTAAATGCAACATTAAGTGTGTAGGTGATACGTTTACTGTGAAACCATGAATTTGTGCTTTTGCGTATGAAAGCAGTGTCCGTAAGTTATACCCAGCATTGGGTGTGCGGTGTGTGCGAGCGAAAATGGTTCAAATCAAACAAATGCTAACTCGTGCCTATCTGTGATTGTGTTCGCTGTGTGGCAAATAAGATGGCAAAACATCAGAACCATCATGTGAATTCGTTCGTTTGTTAAAAACGTGTTCTTTTTGTATAAAAGACGAGAGAGCATGCTATATACCCCGCGCTACACTCGCCGTGACGTGACCAGACAAAACCTCCGAAAATGTAATGCGCTCGAAGAAACCCGACGACTATCATCCAGTGGCAGACATGAAAACCGAGAAGGACCTAAGTATGATTGATGGGAAAACTTCCGGAAAAACGGCACACTTTGTTGCACGGGATTGCTCATTGTTTTCTCGAGTACTGAGATGCAGCATTGCTTTGAAGCCGAACTGTCATCTGAAGTGTTTGAACTCGGTGTGCTGTAGTAGAGTGTGTGTGTGTATGTCTGTGTATTTTTTTGTTTTGTGAAGCTTGTCGTACCTTCGTATTCTCCTACATCTGCGTATAATCAGATGTACGTGGTTTAGTGCAGAATGTGTTTTTGTGTGTAGTGTTTTTTTTTCCAACGGTCTTAGTATTTCCGGGTCCGCTTTTCACAAGGCAAACATTGTGTTTGTTTATGTGTTTCAAGAGTCGGTTTGCAAGTGATCTGTTGCAGTTCTACCATATCATAGTGGTTGTTACGAATGTTGATTATTTTGGGTTGCACCAGGAACCTGATAATTGTGAAAGGAAATGTTCAGCTTTATTTCAGTTGGTATTTCAGCAAACGAATATATTAATATTTTCCCTTCTGAAAATACCTATTATTACAAGGATCAATAATCAAACATTGTTCCATATGAAGTTCTTTTCATCAACATAAAACGATACTCCATGGCTTCTCCCCCAAGATTATCCTCAAATAATCTCAACCAAACGGATGGCAAAGTGATTAATTCTGCCATAAGTGTATGAAAACAAATGAGCGAAAACAAACAGAATTAACAGACACACACACGACCGTTCGGTGCTGCAATGCATGCAAGTCGAGAAGCGATAATTATGTTGATTACACAAAAATTGAACTCGTGCTCCGGAAAATCTGCACGCTTGCTGCATTTCAACGAGCAAACCGATGCACGTATACATGTGGTGGAAAAACACACTGTATTTTACGGTGTGCGGCGAATGGTCGTAGGGTGTGGAGTAAAGGTGGTCTGTGGCCGGAACACCACGGCGACTAGTCGACCGAGTGACAAAAGCGTTCGAAAACAGGGAGTGTACAATGATTGCACCATCATCGGTGGAAACTGTGTGCTGGATCGAGAGAGCAGCATAGAGAGAGAGTGAAAGAGAGTTAAGCGATTTTCAGCAATAGTGCGAGGAGATCGGAAGACGTCACAGTTACGAACGTGTTCCATGTCCCTATGACGGCCGGCTCACTTGCCGTGTGTGTATGTGTGTGTTTATCGAAGGCTTACACCTGATGAATTAATAATGATGTTTTAATTAACAATATTGTGAATTATTTTCCCTCTTATAATGTTATTTATATTTTTTTACCCTTATGTCTCTTTTCACTTGCTGCAGTCTGTGCAAAATTTATGCATGATTGGATTTAGCCACCGTTTACGGGTGTTCTCTGTCGCGAGTGATCCGTGCGTGATAAAGCATTCAGTGGTTTGCAAGTGGTTGAAAATGTGCGGAAAATAGTGAGCAAGTTCTAATACAAAAATGACGTCACAGCGATTCCGGATTCGGTGCATAATAGTTCGCTTCCAGTAAATTTGCTGCAAAGCGACCAATCGAGATACGAAAACCATTCATAGCCAAAGTTAGTGCCGTGCGGTCATCATCGTGTCGCATTCGTCGATATCAGCATTGGGCGGCCATATCATATCGGCGTGCATGCCGGCGGGTTAAATTAATGAGGCTGGTGTTACTAGCTCAGATTGGTGCTGCTCGTGCTCTGAATCAATTGGCTCGATGAGATAGTGTGTGAAAAAAGCATTGCCAAAAGCATCGTTAATCGCGTGGGTTGCGAGTGTGCATGGAAAACCGTGGAAATAGTAAAAATACACAAAAGTACAACAGATAGTTGGGGGAAAAAGTCGGTGCGAAATTCGTTGTGCACATTCTTGCGCTCGTGCTTCGTTTTGTTTTCCACCTTGCTGCCGGTGAAATAAATGCCGAAATGTTGATTATTGAATCATTGTGTCACATAAATAATTATCCATGAAAAATCGATCGTGTACCTTGTCGGCTATTTGTGTATTGTATCGGGGTGCATACGATCAGGGCCCTGTTTCCTCTAGAGCGGTGTCTGTTTGCAGCAGCAAAGAATAAACCGGAATTATTTTACTCACCTGGTGAATACACGTGGCTCGGTGGCAGTGCATGCAGGTACGGAGGCAGCGGCAGTGTGCAGCACATTTCGGCGGTACCGCGATGATGGTGTGTTGATGCTTTTTTATGTGGCATCAACCATTTTCGAACCAATTATCGCGGGCAAATTTAAAAAATTGATCAACTCTTGCCTTCGCTTGCCCTTCATTTCCCGCCGTGGCCGAGGAGTCCCTTGGCCAACAGGACATAAGGGAGTGAAGGTGGGATTGGGGAAAAACGTAAAATAAATACATAAAAAAAACCATCGAGCGCAATCAGCAAGGGAAACGCCAGCAGCATACGCATTGTGATACGTCGATGCAAGGTGTGGATAATCGGAAACAACAATGAACTGCTTCCGCAGAAACTTGGTCACTATACAAGGTGAGTACCGTTTACTTCTTTCTGTAACAAAGCGAGTTAAAGCGCAATGGGTAGAAGGAACTGAACTGTATATGTTTTTACTCCATTGGACCACACTGGGATTAAAAAATGTTCAATTGACCGTATTACGTTAAGCAATACTACATTTTTGTTACGAAACAAAAACGATAAAAGTTTGGCGCAATTACTGAGGAAGAACTGTTCAAATGATTCATGTTACAATATACGTGAATCATTTTCCATTTACAGGGTGGGTTATAACAACAATTAATACAAAATTATACACATTCGCTCCACAGCATAACAACTTGCTGCAGGCGTACATACGCTGATCGATGCTGAATGGAGATTACAGCTTCATTCGATCCAATTAAAAGTGCATCCAATTATGTCGTCATTTTTCCACTATGCTTTGCACCATTTCTTCACTAACGTATCGTGCATGTGAATTCCGGCTACTGAATCGGAACGAGGAAAACCGACCTTTGTCAGAATGGGAGGCGATGGAATTGGCGCATCCTGGGAAAAGGGGCAGCGATGGTGATTATTGATCATTAATTGATATTGCAGCAGCAAAACTGTCATAAGCAAGATGAAAAATTAAAACTCCTACCATCATCCTCGTCGTTTGATTTATTTTTTAAATGTCCTTACCAACTTCGATGACTCCTTTCCTACGACACAGTCATTATCGGCTATTTACTTTAAATCATAAAAAAACAACCACACTGCTTATTTCACCTCCCACTCGTTCCTAGAGGAGGTGTTTTTCAACGGTTGGGGGCAGAAGAAGGATATTTGCCCTAGTTTCTGTTCCAGTTGCTCCAATCGCGTTCTTTAGCGCTTCAATGCGTTTTGCAAATGGTTTGGCTTGGCAATCGCTAATTGAAATTAAAATGAACATTATAATGACCGTCGCTAATGGGCTTCCACAGATTTGTGTGAACAAAACTCGTTAACTGTTCGCTGGAGGTTCATTCCATATGGCTTCCGAGATTCTAATTTCTGGTCTATTTGCAATACAACAGATTGGAGTGGCTTAAATTATCATTAATTGCGTCAAGGTATGTTAACAATATGGACTGTATAAATGTATGTTCCGAGTTTTATTAATTAATACATATGAATGCGTTAACAATACGTTGCTTTAGATAGAACACTTTAACTTTGATAATTCTCAACAGATTAATAAAGATGTAATACTTTGCACTAGTCAATATTGCTATAAGTGCTAAATATATCTTGATTTGATCATCATCATCATCATCATCATCAATACATTTACCCGATCAATACACTTCATAATTACAACTTCTATAAGTTTCAATGCTTAAAACGCATTGGTTTTAATATCCATTTTAAAATATGACAAAAAATCAATTACTAAAATATGACCTTTTTGATGATGGAAAACGCCGATCATCTTGCACATGATTGATAAAACAGGGACCTTATATACATTAATTGCCGTTTGAATTTTAAAAAGGAGGGTTAATTGATTTTTTTGCCAATCTTTTTCCATCAACTACGTGCCCTTTAGATCACGAATACTAGGGACAAAGTTGAATCGGAGGGTTTCCCGGAGGAATAAAAAAAAGGCATCCAAGTTTGAAGTATCTTTGGGACAGCGACGGCTTCTTTTTGGCGTCTCTCTCACGGTGGCAATAAAAATGATTTATTGAATTTCCTTTCTGACCTGCAAAACTTTGGTCTACTACCAGACGGCCGATGAGCCAAATATGGTTACGGCTTGCGCTGGATATTTTCAAAAAAACTTGAAACCGCTCGGGCGTTTCCTTTCTTCCGTGAGGTGAGCTTCCACACCACGGCAAATGCGAATGACCTCTCAAGCAATCTTACATCTCGAAGAGCATGACCCGGAATAGCTGGGATTTGAACAGGACTGTGGTACCGAATGGTGCGCAAAGTTTTTGGGTCAAAACAAATGAACGAAAGAAAAGAGATTTTATACTCTCCTAAGAGTAATCAGCCGGTGCACACATCCATAGGCATTGATTGTGGCAAGGAATTGAGGTTTCTAAGGATATGATAAAAGTTCAAAGCAATCCTTTATCCGAAATAATTCCACGTATAGACATTAAAGTGGAATCCAAACATCAATATCTTATTTTCTTCGAATCAGGTTTGTGCACTTCGGTGCTGATAAGGTAATATTTAATACAAAGACATGCTCAATGATTCACCTTCTGAACAGGTATATTATTCCGTTATTCGTTTAAAGACCATAAAGATTGCATTTTGTATTCGAAGGATTTATTGTTCCATCCTAATGGCACTGTGCGCCACTACTGCGTAGGTTGTCCCTCTTGATGGCTTTCTTATTCGCTCTTATATCTTCATCAGGCTCCAAGGCTCTTCGTGAGGCAGGTTTCGGCAATAAATTTACTTTTGACTCACTTTATTAGTTTATCGAACCCGGCTTTCCGCCGAAATTCACTGACTTGATCCTGACTCGGCGGGGAAGGATTATTCAACATAATGTTAAGGATGAAAAAAACAAAACTGCCGTGGGCTTGGACCGCCGCAGACCATCAACAGCATTCGGAACTGCTCGTCAGTGCACGTCCATCTGTAGCAAACCAGACTGGTTCTTATACCAGCAAAGGTTAAGCTTTTGGTCGAGACCCGCATGCGCGTATCCTTTGGGAAGACGCACTTCTTGGGCGTACCGATTATCTCCCATTTTCTCTCCATTGAACACTTCGCTTGATTAAAGCTCGACCGTATCAATATCAATTTCAGTTAGTTGGATAAATTTGTACCTTCTCGGTGCGGGGAACAGTAGTAGCAAGTATGTGTTTGTTTGAAATAAAACAGGATAACGAGCCGGCGGGAAGGGCAGCGGGCGAGAAAAGGATCACCCTCCGGTGAGTTGCTTGACACCGATGCGGATGGACAGCTTGGCTTCTCGCTCGCAAAAGGAAGGTGACCAATTTGCGATAAGGATTTACAGCTAGTTGATTGGTATTCCTGCTGCGTCGCCGAGAGACTACGGACTACGGGCTTAGGTGTAATTGGAATTAATACGAGCGGCTTGCGGAACCGCCGATCCAAACGAGCCCGCCGGTACGCCGAGCAAAGAAGAAAAAAGATACGTTCATGTAGGAACGGGTGAGTGTTGTTAGACAACATCGCTCCCTCTCGATCCCATCGATGTAAATGATGCAGTCTATACCGCGTTAAATCAACAGGAACTTTTCTCATCACTTGTTTCCGAGAAAATCTACCCATAAGACCCTGTTGCAGGAAAGCACTCTTGCAATTTCGCACGCAGCTGCGACGAGACTTCCGGCGAATGCTAAAGTTAAGTCTCCGTAGCATTGAGCTTTATTTTTGGATCGTTTCTTGTTGTGCGTTTGCCTTACATTTTGTGTTTCAAAATAATCTTGTGAAAGTGTGCTTGTATTCACTAAATAAAGGAACAAAAAAACGTTTGTTTCAGCCTAAAGCTCAAACAAAAGTGGACATTTAAACACTTCTGATCTAGCGCTATTACGACCTGTGAACATATTGTTCGATTCTCTCGGGGAAAATGTTCTGTGAATCATTTTTGCACAACAAAAGGAGTTATCGCCATGACGTCATGAAGCATCGAGCATACTTTGCCAACAGCCTCATTCCAACGGACGACAGATTGCGCAACAAGCATGTCGATTGCTTCCGAAATTTGCATAAGCTTGTCTGCCTTCCGGTTTGCCATTTTTGTCCCACCAGTTCTACGCACTTCGGGGTATAGAGGATGTATTGGCGTCGTTGGGGACGAAAAAAGGAGGTGACGGATTCGTCGGATGCTTTTACCTTGTTTCTGATATCCTGAGCTGTGTGTTAAGAGCTCGTTTGACTTTGTTTTTGCCTCTAAAACCGAACCGTCTTGTTTTTTGCGCGTGAAGTAGTTGTGAGCGTCATTTTCCTGCTGGAAGCTCTGTGGGACATTTTTTGCAACCATCACTAAGCTTTTGCTGCCTAGGTCTATGGAACTTTGCTTGCACCGTACAAAACCGTCCGTTGCCACGAGCACAATACATCCTATTGATCGTTGCCGTCAAGCCAGCCGACTTGCCAGCGACTAGATGACCGATAATTTCGCCGTGTCCGTGTGTGCTTCAACTGTGCTGTTGTTCAATGTTGAAGCAAACGATCGCCTAGAACGTGTTCGTTGAGTTATTGCAGTTAAAACAAAAAAAGAAACTGACCAAACAAACAAACAAACACACACGAAAAATACGTCGCCATTTGGCAATCGTTTGCATACTTTTTTCCCTAAAGATCTTATCAAATTCCACTGGGAGAAACGCATATCAGCTTTGATATTCTTCCCGGAATCGGGTCGAGATTGAAGTGCAAGTCGTATTCACCTCGTCGAAATAGCCTTTGTGTGATCTGGCCCATGCAGGCTTCCGTTCGACTAATGGGGTGTGGTTTTTTCCTCGGCCCTTCATTTCGTGTGTGCCTAGTAAGCAAAAACGGAAGCAAATGTGCCGTCGTTTCATCTTTGCACGTCAGCATGGCCGCACGTAGATAGCGTTAATATCTCGTTCTATCAGGAACAACGGGAAGTCGCTTCACCTGTGCTATACCAGCTGTAGCAACACTCTGTAATCCTCTACGAAGGGTGAGGAGGTTGTGATGAATTTTCCTCGAAGCGTGAACCACCTTTTTCCCCCATACTCGACTTGATGGCCGTCGAGGGTTGGGTGTATCGGACACTAAAAGGTGTACATGCATGACAATCGGCTCCAATCACGCACAAACACATACAAATTATTCCAGGTAGAACATACATATGAGAACAGCGGCTCAAACCATCCCAACGTTGGGGTCGATTTTTCTCAACCGCCCATCGGTCAAGGCAATATCTTCTGGCCAGGCACTTCACATCCTGGGAGACGGCGGCTCTGTGTGCGTTTACGCGTACACATGGCTTCAGTCGGCGATACGTGTACGGGTTGATTTGGGTTGGTTTGGGTTATGGGTGAAGTTCTGATAACCACTTCACAAGGAAAATCCCAGGACCGATGTCGATTAAGCATTTTCTCCGGTTGATTGGAGGTTCGATGAATGTTTGCCGGATCAATTGGTGCATGATTGATTTTCCCTGTTCCCGAGATCTTTGAGCAAAGCGTGCGAGCAGTGAAGTGTGACTGGACCGAACAGAAGAGCCTTGGAGGACAATGGGTACGCTGTACAAAACCAGTGGCAGGCTTTAGTACAGTGAGCTTATTAGAAGGGTCAAAATATATTACGAAATCATATTCTTGTTCAAGTGTGTAATTTTTATAAACTATCCCATGCAATTCACGTAAGCCTGTTCTATTTATAATAATAAATGATTTATATTTCAATTAAATTAAATGCCGGTCTTGTAGTACAGTCGTCATCTCGTACGACCTAAAAACATGCCCGTCATGGGTTCAATCCCCAAATGGACCGTGCCGCCATATGTAGGACTGACTATCCTGCTATGGGGGGAAATCAATTAGTCACTGAAAGCCAAGCCCACAAGTGGTACAGACAGGCCTTGACCGACAACGGTTGTTGAGCCAAAGAAAAAAAAATTCAATTAAATACATGCGATATGCAATATGTAATCAAATCGACGCCATTAAACAATCATTAAACAATTCACATTTTAAACGATGTCATTAGTAGAAAAACACACATTCTAACATGCAAATGGTAAATCAATGCATAAAAAGAGTAAATTAAACACAAAAATATCGTACACTATACTGCTACACCTCAAGCACGTACTACTATCGATATTGAGCCACAACAAGATAAAACGAGCAATTTTAACCGGTTTTCAATGGGTAATACATCGTGATCTAATTTCATAAAGCGCCTCAGGGAAAGGAACTCGTTTTCTCGCCGAGTGAAGCAAACGTACAACAACCACAACAACAAAAAACGCAATACCCCTCGCGGTCAAATCGGCCGGCGAAGACGCTATTGCAATAGTGCCAACCACATTCAATCGGAGTCAATTGGATTGAACGTGGAGTAATTCTTGGCCCCGCTCGCAGCGCCCCACTGCAAGCCTATTCGCTGGCGAAGTGTTTCAGACAACTTCCGCTCTGTGGCAAACCAATGTCCCGTTACCACTTCGTCCGGCGTTTGGTGCGACAAATGGTGCGCCTGCAGGGTGGGACGGGCTCGTGGCTACTCGTTTTTCCGCTCTTTGCAGCGTTCTGTGTTGGTTGTAATGGTCGAATGTGTTTTGTTGTTGGTGTTGTGATTATATAAAATGCAATGTCACAACAGGGCATTGATGTGGTTTCTTTCTGCTGAGGGCGGCGGATTTTCTTTTATTTCCGTACCATGCCAATTTTCACAGTCATAGGACGTTTCTGCACCGTAAAGAGTAATTGGTTGAAAATTGTAGCATTTGGAAGAGAAATAGTTTCAAATGGTAAAGATTTGTATAGATATAACTGAATGCTTATTTACTTCATCTGCTGACAGCAAAACATTTAAAAAAGCTTTGTTTCATTTCAAGTTTTTCATAAAAGCTTACCTGAAGTCTGTAAAAGAAGAATGAAATAATACAGGTCCCTTAAGCACGTTCCTTAGGGTTTATTTTTTCGAATATTTTTTTTTAAGCTGTTTAATAAAAGGTTGTTAACTTTGCCGAAAACACTTCAAATTCAAAATAATTTTTCATTCGGATGACTAATCTTTAAAATAATTGTAATATCTGTCGATCGATAGAAGATGGTCATGATGATTGTGTTTGCAAAGCATAGCCAGTATCGTTGCTATTCTTTTTTTGCGGTTAGTGGTTTCGTGGTAAGGAGTAATTTTGAAGGGTTTTTTTCTACTTAATAGCTCCGTGTTGGTTATAAAACACAACTAATGTATGCATGTTAATGAGCAGCTCAAAAAGGCGTTTCAAAAACTGATTTGGCATTTATTTTATGTAAATAGTGAGAAATTATGTCTTATGAGTTTTAATATTTTGTTTCAATAGGCTCGTCTGAATAATTCAAGAATTCATTGTTTAAATCATAATTTACAAAATATTCACTTATTCTTATATATTTCTCTAAGATATTTGACTGGCTGTTACCAATAACACAATTTTCATGAAAAGGTTGTAGCCTTATTCTAAATTTTAATTTATGATCTTTTTATCATCTGACTACATATAATGTATATTGAAAATAAAACTAACCTTAATCATACCAAACATATAGAAACTACAATGAAAACAATATTTGTGTTAAACACAGCAATACTTTGATTTCGAATTCTCGTCTCGTTTTGACGCAACTAGATTCCGCACATTAAGATCCATTAAGTAGATTGTCTGCGTAGGGTTTCATTGTGTGCGATGAATGGTCTGCAAAAGAATGGTAGTTTAAAAGCGATTATTAATATTACAGCACTCCGGATTTCATTGAACCGGAGCTCCGTCACAAGAACTAGTAAAGTCACATAGTTTACAGAAATCGAGTAGAAGGAAATTGAAGTTGAATAGAAGTTGAAATTGAACTAAATAATTGTATTTTTAAAATTAAAATTAAGATTAAAATCACTTTACTTTTTGTTTGTGAAGTTTATACTACATCAGCATTTGATATTGATTTTAACAACATGAGAGAATAGCCAGCTGTTCGGATTTCGGATTTACCTTATCTTTGACTGGGCTTAGTATTTGTTTATTCTTGCCTTCCATATTTCGTGCAAGAAATTGAAAAGGAGCTTCTCAGCTGTATCCAATTGGTTTGCTACATTTCCCCTTTTTGCACCTTAAGTTGGAGCTTGCGAATCTAGAGCAGCTTTTCAAATCCTTCATCAGATCATACAGTGAAAAAAAATATCACGAAAACTGAGTAAAACACGCCTCCCTAACACTAATATACACTCAACAGAAACTCAGAGTCACTGGGACTGAAAATAAAGGAGCAGCCCTTTGAGGTTTTCACGTTCGAAATGGCGTAAAGAAATAGGGGATGTAGACATTCGAAAAGAAGCAGCGGACACGGATACACGAATCTTTCATTTTGGTGCCAGTCCTGTGAACCGTTCGCAACGTTGTGTTTCGTTTTCCTTTTTATTTATTTCCGTACGATACCTTCAAATGAAGGGTTCCTGCAGAGTGAACTCTCCGGCTGAAACGAAGTGAAAACAGCTGGAAAGAAAGAAACACCTTCTCTAAACACTCCTGTTCATCGTTGGGGCTCGCTTTAAAAGTGCTCACGTAGGTAGGATGAATTTTTAAAATTTAATTTTATACAACCTATTACGTTCATCGATCTCTAGTTTCAACTTGGGCATTTGCTCGTCGTTTAAAGTTGTAGCGTACAAGTATGTTGAACTGGTTGATGCATAAGCTTTCTTCATTACATGTGTTGAATTATTCGCTAGAAAAGGTATGATTCAGCTAAGTAGATTAATACTCTGAGCTTGTCCTGATAACATGAAGTAAAGGGTTTGTTTTTATCTTGCAAAAACTATACGCAACTATACATTTGCGCTCTTATCAGTGTCCTTTATACTGCGATTACCGCGGCAAATATTTGTATGGTTTTCTTTTAAAATTAGAAGTTTATGAAAATTTCATTTACTTAAGCAATACATCAAAGCCGTCCTTCCTGAGTAAAAAAAATCATTAACGTAAAATCCACTATAATTCTTACTAGATGATACACCAAAATTCATAAGCTGTGTATCCTTAAAGTGGTCCGCAACAACATGTTGCTAGTAGCAACACACCTAATGCTTCACGCACCACCATGTGCCTAGCGTGTCGAAAGAAAAGCGCAAAAAGTTTTAAATTCCAGCAATGATTGCGCTAATGGATCAAAATAAATTATGCAAATTGTTATATATTTTACGATATGCGAATTTGTTCACGCTGTTGTGCCACGGTTGTACCTTGTTGAGATTCATTGTTTTACTTTCTCTCCACGGCGTACGAAAACACCACCAAAGAGATTGTTCTCAAGGGCTCGATTGTTCCTCACTGCCCGACAGCCATTAATGCTCGGTAGAGCCGAACCGGTGGAAGAAAAAAATCTTTCATCATCAGTCAAGGATGCCTGCTGTACCCGATCAAGCCTACACTGCACGAGGCGGAAGATTGCAAAAGCCGGTGCCAGCAGGAGAGGTTTGCAAACAATAAGATTTATAATTAATTTCTTTGCCAAAGAACAAAGCACTGTCAAAAAAAACATCAACAGCATAATCCGCGAAGCAAAGGGGCCTAATAAAAATCTTATAAATTTTAATAAATGTTGAAGAATTTTCCGATCAACTTTTGGCGCTTTCAGATTTTCCACCGTTTGCTTCCGCACACGCTTTCATCACAGGAAGCACGGAACAGGAGCAGAAAGCGAGAAAGAGCCGCAGGTTTTTAAGTTGAGCAGCAAAGGTCATCCCTTCGGCATGGGCTGATGTTTTATTAGCATGGGTAACTTTTTCGGCAAATTGTGTGTTTCGCTTTCTTTTGCGCCTGATTCTGGTCATCCGTTCGTTAATTATTTCATCACGAAATTTTTGATTTATGAGATTCCCACCATCATTAGTTTTGCTTTGAAAACTTTGCTCTATCAATTGCCCGTCACTGTTTGTGAAGTTGTTTGTGCATCTTACGGCAACGGTTCTGATTTGTCCCGGCTGACAAGTTAATCGTGAGCAGCAGCTTTAACGGCAAAATGATTATCCATTCAAAATAGCTCAAATGGTTCGAGCTAGAATGATACAATGTTGTACGCCAGAGGATGAATTTCAGAGGAAGAAACACATGGTAAACACCTGGAAAAACAGTTTGTCCTTCTGGGATTCCCTTTCGCAAATTTTCATAAATTATTTGACAATCATGACTGTCATCTGTTAAGCTGAGTTAAAATCCTTTTTCGTTTAACATAAGTCGTTTGTTAAGCTAGTGAAGTTGTTCAGCTAAAAGCATACATAAAATGTAGCTTATCGTTAATAACTTCATATTATTAACTCTACACTAATTTTTAATGGATTGTGTAAGCCTGAATAGCTGCTAATTTCTTGTTTAACGACTGCAATTGGTTTCATCCCACTCAAATGCTTTTACAACGAACCAACGAACCTTTTGTTGAGGTGTGCCGGGTATACACGCTCCGGAACGTGCTGGTTTACATTCTTTCAGTTAATATGATTCCAACGGTTAATGTTTCTAGAACGATGCGCCTGTTGACTTTCTGACGTTAACATGATTCTACGACAGCGTAACCGTAAACTTTACCTTTGATAACAAATGACTGGCGCGCAAGGAATGATGCCGCCGCTGCTTGGAAACATTTTGATGGTAGGTATCGGGGGCAATGCATTGCTTCGCGCTTTCTCCGTGCAAATTGTGATAATGACGATGGTGGTGGTGATGACGATTGGAGGCCACAGCGATGGAAATAGTACACAGAAGAAAAACTCCAAAATCAAAGCTCTTACATCTTTCACCACAGCTATAAAGTCGTACGCCTAAGGCGGAAACATGATAACCCCCAACCCGGAATAAAGGCAGAAACATGATAACGGGGGAAAATCGCACAGCTTCACTCTTCTTTTCATTACATTATCGCGACTCCTCTCGCTACACAAAGTGTTGAGCTAAAATAGCAATATCGAGTGAATTAACGGCAAAGTCCCTTCCATAGAAAAAAAGCAACAAACAAAGCTACATTGTTTTGAATACCACTTAGTCGATGAGATTATTTCATTTCATTTCATTTCATTTATTTAATACTTTACTTTAATACTAAATTTTTAATTTAATACTAAATAATTATGAGCATGATTGTTTAAATAAAAAAAACAACAATAAAAACTTTCAAAAATCAATATCATACGTTTGATGAGCTGTTACAACTATTAAGCAATTTCAGTTCAATGTTTTGCTTGTATTTTTTAATAACAAAACAATCACTTCAGTTATTCACTGAGCAAGTCATACGCTTGCATAAAAAAATGAGTGACTTGGTTTATAACAAAACCATCTGCAGGATAAGTTTTATTTCTGCTGCAGGGCAGGTACGGTGCGGAGCTGCCAAGCAGCAGAAATGCGCTCAAAAGCGTGCTCAAGCAATCGTGCTGGAGGATTTGATGGAGCGGAGATGCGCCACAAAAAGGAAGTCACATATGGTACTGTTTTGTGAATTTTTCCGGCACGCAACAATGAATGGTTTGGGTGGCGAAGCGCACCATTCCCAAGCCTTATTTTGCCTAAAGGCGTAGCTTCGGTAGACTCGGTAGACTATGAGATATATGCTGGTAAAGAAAACAGAATAATACCACAGCATCGTACGAAAAGATGGATAGTTAGAGTCTTCTTAGTAGTATTGGTTAGTACACCTATGATAAACGCAAGTGGTACTCGTAACCATGCTTATGAGACAGTGGCGGAGAATGTCGAACCGGATGGAAACAGATGGGAAAATTTAGCTCCGGAAAAAGTACTGAAACTATCAAACGTCATTACACAGGAATGATCAACCTGTGATACGAAATTGTTATGTATGATGCTTACATTTTTAACAATTAAAATAACTGTTATTACTGTCTATTTTTCAGTTGCTCAGTATTGACTGTATCATGTATATTTTTGTATACTTTCCATGCATTAACCTTCTGCTTTATGTTTCTGGTTAACTATTTCTTAAAATAAGTAAAAATTTCCTATATTTTAAGACAACGTCTTTTTCTAAACTTCCATCCACCAACATTTGTCGAACTGTTGGCTGCTGTCTTTTACTTTTAGCTTTGTGAATAAATCTGGCTCACCCAATCTCTTTCTACAAATGCTGGAGAGTTTCTTCTTTCAGTTAATATGATTCCAACGGTTAATGTTTCTAGAATGTCTTTTACTTTTAGCTTTGTGAATAAATCTGGCTCACCCAATCTCTTTCTACAAATGCTGGAGAGTTTCCGAGTTTTGCTGGGGATTTCGTTAGCAACGCAGACAATCAACACTCTCGAGGGATTCTTTAAAGTCTTATTATTATGTATTACGACCATTATCCTGACTCCATCCGGGTTTCGCACACATGTGAGCATCATGTGTGCATAGAATTTCGTCTAAGTGCTCGTTGCACAGCGGGAGAGAGGCGCGTTCACGTTGCGAGTGGCTCCTTTAAGCGAGCTTAAAATTTGTAGCAACGAAACGGAAAGATACGGGTTGGTACGACGATTCGTCTCTTCCTGGTACACCGTAGGCAGCACTAGCAACCTAACCTTGTGGTAACCCTGACTGAAATGCGCTTTTTGGGTGTATGTGTGGGTGTGTGTAGGTATGAATGTGTTTGATGTCTCATGCAAAGTCCATTACATTGATGGACGGAATTTTGCTCGTTAAAATGACGAAGGTATTAGATTTTCCGTTATTTGCTATTTCTTATACAAGTATCAATTAGCAGAGATTTGCATTTGAAATTGGTGTGGGATTTGCGATGAATGAATCCGTCGTATGTTTCTTATACATAACAATATGATTCGAGTCTTTGAGAAATATGTTGGAAAGCATTTTATTGAAAAAAAATGAGGTGACGCATTTATAATTTTTTAACGCATTTACAATTCTGCGATTATCTGTAACATTTATGTGATAAGTACCTTAACAAAACGAGTCTGCTATTCTACAAACAATCAAAATAAACAAAATAGCATGATACCAAAAGTTTATTAGCTTCGTTCGCAGCAAAAGACAAACTTTGTCGAGTACTATTAGACATGATTAAATTAGTTCCCGTTGCTCGGATTAATGTTTACATATGTTAACAACATGTACTGTACCGGATGCAAAGATATATTTCATTTCCCCTTTTTCATCATCCTTTTGCTCGCCACTTTTCCGTACGCTCGACGATTTACCCTGGCAGAGAGAGAGAGAGAGATGGAGAGAGATGCAACATTGACCCAAATTACTATGAATCGGCAAATGCGCCATGGTCAAGTTGCAACCGGCAACTAGACATCAAAGTTCAGTCCGGTTTCAACAGCTCGGTTGACTGCTTCCCGGATGCGTGATCAAGGGCAAAGTGCTGCTGGAGGGAAACCTCGGCCACGATAACGGCTGCAGCCAGTGGCCGCAGGCGACACATATGCACCCCGCATGTGGACGCATCCATGCAGCGGCAGCGTGCGACAACGGCAAGCAGTGCCGGGCGTGAAATGATACATTTTCAATGCAAATTATGTGCGTCGTACATAATTACCGCCTGACATACACCATCTATCCGGCTAGGCGTCTTACTGCAGCTAGCGTATGGTGCCGGTCTGACTCTTCAGTCCTGATGCACTGGCCGGACGGGCGACTGCAATAAATCTTCCAGATTGAATGCAGTCGTAATTGACATTCTATAGGCGAGCGTATTATCTCGCATCATATAACAATCATAACAGTATTTGCATCCGAGTGCACTGTTGGGATTGCCAGCGCGTTCCAGAGGGCCGTAGCTCCCGCGCCCGCCGATTCCCGATGATTGTATCCCGCCCCGTTCGTGGTGGTGTTCGTTGGTTAGAGTTGAGCGCACATTCAAATCGTGCATTCATCGCTCCGTGCACCGTCCGCGTGCGTTCCTGGGCTGGTGTATGTGTGGGTGTTTCAGTCGGACTCGGGAATCCTGCATCGAGGCGCACTGCAACAGCGTGTGGGATTTCGAATAAATATGCAATAACAGTTGTTATATCCAGGCGCAACCGGAGCGCAAGATGGATGTCTCCTAAGGTGATTAATGAATGGAATATTTCAAAGTAAAATGATGAACTGAATGCTGCACCCTTGTAGGTGAAATGTTTCCTGGCACCGGCAATAGGAAGTGGTTCCAATTAGATCGTATGTTTGTCGGAGTGGGATTGATATGCAGGAAATGTGCGGTGCTTGCGGTGAAGAAGGCGTACCCCACCATTAGCTTATTGTTATTGGTTTTTTAGTGAAGCTTTATCTGTGTAAAGTTGTAAGTTGTTCAATTTTGAGGCTTAAAATCTATTCGTATTTAAATTAAGTTGCAAAAAAATACACGTTGAAGTTGATATGACATTGTTTGTGCCATTTTCTGCAGCACATTGCTTACAATAAGTCAAAATAAACAAAAAACATTTCCCAAGATCCAACCTACAAATCCGGCAAAGCAATGGTAGTAACATTAATATGCTGTTTCGATTGTGTTGAATTTGATTTGGCCCTGCTTGTACAATACATGCAATCCGTTTTTCTTCGAATGGTTACGTTTATGGTTTAGTGATACTGTTCAAACATAACACGCCGACTGATACGCAAATCAATTAGGGCGACAATAAATAAATGTGATATGTTTTGATGTTTCGAACGAGTGGCGTGAACTTTATCCCACACACCAATTCTGCCCGCTTCTCAGAATTACACTTGCATGCTCGAAACTAGATACCTGTTTTGTTGCTCATGAAACAAGTTTTTGACGAATTTGTCGAAACAATCAGCATTCCATCCGTCCCACTTTTGTGTCAACAAATCTACTGGCGGGCGGCAGCCATCAGGTGTGGGCTCTACTGATGGGACAAAAGTATCCTCCGCTCGTTTGCTGCTGTACGCGGTAAGCAAAGTGTTGTGAATTTGACGACAAATTTGAAACACGAGATTTGCCGGTACGTTTTCGGTTACGCGCACTGTGCGCACGCCGAAAAGTTGCACCATTTGTACACAGAGCAGCGACGGTGGAGTGTGGGTGGTTGTAGCAAACTTTCACCCCAGCATCGAGCGAAACAAAAAAAAAA